>OMNM01001155.1:12397-22867 GCA_900302745.1 Parablennius parvicornis
TCCAAATAGTTTCACTCATCGGATTGACACATTTCATCACTTTCATCAGTTTTTGCTGAAAACGTACTTCACTCAAACTGCTGATTGTGATTATGGAAAAATGACGGGAGGACTACGGACCGAGGAGCGGGAGGAGGACGCGGTCAGAGGCCGCAAAGTTCTACGACGACGTCAACGACGAGGACCTCGGGCACACACACACACACACACACACACACACACACACACTTTACCAATCCCACTTTACACTGGGTTAAAGGTAGATGACTAATGCACAGGAAGCACAAAAACAACATAATCCTGTTGGGAATCAGCACCACTTGGATTATAAACTTCATTCAAAATATGATAAAACTAAAATTTGTTTCAAACTAGTTTACCTCTGGAATGGATAAAGGACATTTGGGCATTCTACCGTCAGTGTATGAGGTCATAATTTCTCTCTTTTTTGCGAGCTGCTGCACCTTTAGTTTCCATGGTTGTCACTCTCAGCTAGTCTGACCTCTTTATTGCAACTCTGAATTAGAACATGTTTCAGTCAGTTTTATATTGCATTTTGCAGGTGATCAGCTGATCATTGAGCCTTTTGGGACTAATCCTGCAGCCTGCACTGGACTAAAACCTCAACTATCAAACAGTCAAGCACTTCCAGTAAACCTGTAGTTACAAATCAACATTGAAGTCTGAATATACAGCACAGAAGTTCATGTAGTCACATGTACTAATATCTGCAGGG
Source organism: Parablennius parvicornis (assembly GCA_900302745.1). NCBI lineage: Eukaryota > Metazoa > Chordata > Actinopteri > Blenniiformes > Blenniidae > Parablennius > Parablennius parvicornis. Next base: position 13,134 of record OMNM01001155.1, read on the forward strand.
AGGTATTACTCTATTAATGTTATCTGGAATATTTAAGCATGTACTCACTCATAACAAGTCAATATACAAGTCACTTTCCCAATGAAACTCATATCTGAGTCCCAGTTTCTGCTCTACTGTGATGACAGTTTATGAAGAGTGAGCAGTAAACTTTCTTCCAGTTGAGGTTAGGTGCAGTATCCCTGGATGACGTGAATTGAAAAAGGAGCTAATTTATTTTTTTAGGACAATTCTTACTGAAAAGATCATAAGAGAAAGGTGATATGTACCTTTATCAAAACACACTTTAAGTATTTGAGTGTTGTGAAACTATTACAGCAAACATGGCCCTAACCCTCATTAAAAACTACAAAATAGTAGCATAAAGCCTGTGAATGTAGCCTGGGAAGGAACATTCACAGGCACGACTTCTGTTTTCTTACTGGCAATAACATCCAGATTACTGTCTTTCATCCATCATAATTCTGGAGACGATATAAGCTAAGTATATGAAGCAGTCAGTGGCCTTTTGCTCAAACATACACAAGTTTTTGCACAACATTAAATACGCCTGATTCAGGGAGACTTTCAACCATGATGCAGTTACTTTCGTTATTTCCTGGATTAAAGTAACCTAAACCTATAGATTCAACTTCTTTACCTCAGCAATAGTTAAAAAGTAGATGGTCTAGAAAGTAATCGACTTTTAGGGCAACTTTAGCCTTTTTCCAGTGTTGTGAGGAAGTTACATGTACATAGATGTATCCACATGCACACACTATTGTTACAAAGTTTCTCATCATAAATATCTATTTTTACTACCTTGGTCATTTCTCGTTCATTTTGAATCATACTTTGTGAGGTTAAAAGAGTTTTAAGAATGTGAGGGGAAAAAGGTTCAGATATATGCGTTAAGATGTAAGGTATTTTGACGTTCGCAGATTAAAATGAGTCCCTGACAAGACCTTTGACTCCCAGCAGTTCCCCCTGGGTGCTTCGTACAATGTGACTGCCCACTGCTTTTAGCATGTATAGTAACAGTTAACTGTGAATAATTTGAGTTGGATACAGTGAAATAATTTCCCCAAGGAGATTAATAATGTATGCTTTTATCTTCTTTTAAATGATCAATACTATATGACTTGCCACTTCAGATTTTGCTGTTGTTTTACAACTACAGCCATTTGAGAAGTGCTGGCATGGCTAATATTTGGATTGAAAAGGGCTTGATAGTCCGCAGTCCACACAAAAGTCCTTTAGGTGACTGGTATAATTGTTTCATTTCTAATTAAAAGAACTCTTACAACAATCTTTTTTTCAGTTTAGTTTGGTGTTTTCATTGGTTTCTTTCTGATTCAAATCCATAGATAAATGAACCAACAAAGTATTATGTTATTTGGGATTGTCATCAAGTTGTTATTGGGAGGGTATATAGGTAATTGACTCTAAAAATGGTTGTTTCTTCTAAGGTAAGAAGGCAAAATCCTTCTCAGGTTTCAAACAAGCCAGGATGTCTAGTCCAGAAAGAAGGTAAAGACAACAGAGCATTTCTTTTCATGCATGCATTTATTATCTAATCCATCCTATATTTTTTTTCTTTTTTTCATTTTCATAGTATACATAAAAATAATGTCACTGGTAACCCAGTAAAACATGTGCTCCAAATAATTACATGAAAATGCCCCACATATGTTCTTGCATTCAGCAGGTTTATCTTGAGAGTAGAGGTGGACTCACAATCGCTCAGTCACTCATTCACTCACAGATTAGCTCACAGACACACACTCACACACAAATACTGTACAAGATCACCTCCACAGCATCTGAATTTTTTTTTTACATTTGTTATTTTACACATATTTTCAGATGAAAAAAGAATTCCTCAGTGTGTTTGGTCCAGAGTTCGCTTGTTGAATCCATAATTCCATTTGGCAAAAGTTGAATACTTTCTTTTTGATGGGATCTCCTATAATCTGGAAGCAATCAGGAAGGAAAATGTCCAGAGATTTGAAGATGTCATCAGAATTAAGAAACTGAGGACACCTCTGTCTTGCTTGTAGAAACTGAGGTCTCATCCTCCACCATGCCACCCATTCCAATAGCGCTCAGCATGCAATTACGGAACTGGAATGAAGAATCAAAAAGGCCAGTGAGTACATAGATCCACTTTGAAAGCTTGAACAAAACAGCATATGTTACCAACCTGCTTGTTCATCAGCACATAGATGACAGGGTTGTACAAGGCGGAGCTCTTTGCAAAGAAAGCAGGGATGGCAGCAGTCACTGCGGAGAAGGAGGCTCCCTTGTTCAAGAAGATCCATCCAGCAAAGCTGGCATAGGGTGTCCAAGCTACCAGGAAGCCAAAGACCATCAAGACGCACATGCGTGTCACTTCCTTCTCAGCTTTCTGGGTGGAAGCTGAGTCTTGCTGCTGGGCTGCAGCCTGCAGGTAATAAGCGTTTTTTTTAATTAGCATTTTAAGTTTAATTACACAACATGGCTGCAAGTGATGAACACAAATGTACTTACGGCTTTGACTGTCAGCACAAGGCTTCCATAAGTGAAGAAAATGACAAAGACTGGAAGGAAGAAGTGGACAGCAAACATGTACATGACGTATGACTCATTGTTGTAGCCTGGAGCCAGAGTGTAGTAGTCAGGTCCACATGAGCACTGCATGCCCTCAGGAAGGTACCTGTTAAGGGTTGAAGAGAAGAAAATGAGCATTCATTCAACCAAAACAGCCTTTTATCATCAACAGTCATTTAAGATCCTGTGATGTAAAACAATGTCACCTTTTTGAGGTATTTCAATGGTTTTAAAATAAGTAGAAGGTTCTGTTGATATGTTTGTGCTCATTACCTGGACCAGCCAAACAGTGGGGGTGCTGCACAAGCCATGGCCATGATCCAGGTGAAAAGGACTCCAGCTCCAGCATGAGTTCCAGTGAATTTGAAGCTTCCCATGGGTTTGCAGACGACAATGTATCTCTCAACAGCCAGAACAACAAGAGACCAGAGAGCAACTTCACCTGCAGGGAGAAAAAATACAAGACCATTGAGATTCTACCCGTGAAGGTAAAACAGGTGGCGGGACTTCTGTCAGGACAGAGAACTGTTGTGTTGTTTTTTTTCTTACCTCCAAGTGTAGCCATGAATCCCTCAATAGCACAGAAGGTGGGTCCAAGAATGAAGTAGCCATTGAAGGCAGATGTGATGGTGATAGTGAAGCCAAACATGCACATAATAAGTCCAGCCACAGCCAAGTTGACCAGGATGTAGTTGAGGGGTTGACGGAGCTTCTTGTTCTGAGCGGTTACGAAGAGGGTCAGGCTGTTGATAGGTGTCCCGGTGCAGATCAGGAAGAACATGTAGAGCGCTAGAAGCTTGAAGGCTATTGGGTCTATCAAATAATACTGTGGATACTCAAAAGGACTTCTAACAATCCCAGTCCTGTTGGACATGGGGATGTAGAAGTTCTTGCCTTCTGTGCCATTGGGCTCAATTCCTCCGTCCCACACCATCTTTGCTGGTCAGTTGTTCTGCTGAGCTTCTTCCTGCAAAGACTCGGATGAGAGCTGATGTACACAAGCCTCAGAGTGGCGATGGGTGGTTTTTATACCTGTTCACTGATGCTTTCGTCAAATTGCCAAAATGGGATTACAGGATTGTCAGGTTGTGGAAGGTCACTAATTGAATTAAACACCGGATAGAGAGGATGGTGTCTAAAGTCATTTGCCAGAATTCCCAAGTGTGCAGAAACTTATTGTAATCCTGACTAATCAATGGAACTCAGCCAGATCTTTCTGCCCTAGCAGTTATTATTTGTTAATAAAAATGTCATCAAGCAATAATAAATACATTGAGAATAATACACTTCTAGGACATAGGACTGATCAGCATGCATGTTCTCATGTCACATAATGATCCAAGATTATACAATGATGGGACTTTTCCATTTTCATTACACTGGTTTAGACGTCTTTAGAATTTGTGGCGAAATTTGGTTGCTTTAAACAAAACAAGTTCAAAATTTGTCTGTGCGTGTGTATTGAGGCCAGTCCTTAGTATCAATCTCTACATGGAGAAACGGTACGTGTCTTTATCCTGATCAGATTAATCTGAGTGTTTCTTTAGCTGCAGCCTGGCTGTGAAATAGCAAAAGATCAGTCACAAAGATCAGACTCAAAATGTTCACCAAACACTTATCTAATTTCTCTTCTTCATTAGGTCACGGTAGTGCTATCAGCGGTCAAGAAGATCAAGAAAAAAAACACAAATCTCAAGTTTCCCATTTCTTTGATTAAAAGAAAGATTTACAAGACAGAAGACTGACAACAAATTTTTGCTCTATCCATTTTTTATTCTGACAAATTTAATTAAATATATCTATTAAGTTCAGTTGTTTGTCAATCTTTCTTTTTCAATTTTATTTTAGTTTCGTGCTTGTTTAATATTGTGTCGTGTTGCTTGTCCTCTATTGTTTGATAAATGTGGAGCATATATCAAATTCAGTCAAACTAATCATTTTAGCTTGTATGTGTATGTGAGATTTCTGAGAGAGAATTAAACACAGTAGATGGGGCTGATGTAAAAGTATGTATGTAAATGTATTCCAGTAACCCATATTGTATTAATGGCCAATAATGTAATCATTTTAGTCATTTGAAATGTAATATTACAATTAATGTCAGTTTTTTCCAGGAAATTATTAAGAAGGTTAAAACAAATTCACAATAATAATTTTGAGAGCTACATATTATGTATCCTTAATGAGTGAGTATGATGACTTTGCCATCCACTATATCTATTCTCGTTGAAAAAAAAACAGCAGCGGACGCGATTATAGTGTTGGCTGCAGTTATTGCATTGCCAATGAGTTATTTAAAGCTACATAAGTGACGTTACGTCCCAAAGTAACAAAGTATTATTGTCTCAATTATTTTTATTTGACTATCGGCGATGTATTGTTTTATTGCTTTTATTACATTCAGAATGGCAAAAATGATTTTGTTATTGGCCATTATTAAATTATTGATTGCGATATGTAATAATTTACTTTCACTCTTTTAAGATGTCAATTGTGTTTGCTCATGCATACATAGATTTAATAGGGGGGTCTGAATTAATGTGTTTTCTGGGAATAGCTTAAGTGAAGGTGTCCCAAATGCTGTGGAAAATAACCTTAACTCTTAACACACTTATTCATCACAGGTGATGACCCTATTAGTTGACCTGAATAAAAGCTTTTAAGTACATTAACAATTTTCTCTTCACCTCAAACAACCTGAAATCCAATTTCGCTACCTAAATGTTTTTAACAAAATGTTAAGGGACTCTAATTGAATTAAGCGCAGAGTAATTCTCCATGATCTCTGACGCTGAAACAGCCCTTCGAGATATTGCCATGCAAACGCACTGGGAGGGAAGTATTTTTCAACAGCCAGAGTTTATTTGATCTTTGTAGATTTTTTCCCCCAGGTTTGTTCCTGCATAACAGACTGTTTATTTTTTTTTCCTTAACGAAGTTGGAGCATTTCCTCAACTCTAAACTGCTGAACGAAGGTGTGAGACTGATGACAAATTAACCATTGTACCAGTTAAGCCTGTGCTTTCGAGGGATTCCTGACAGGACTTGAAGGTAAAGTGCTTGAAGACATGAGAAACATCCTATTCCTACTTAAAGAGCTTTTTATTAACTTGAAATGACATTTGTGTGACATACTATGGGCAAATAATATCTTAGATGAATGTGCAATGAATGTAATCTTAATACTGATGTAGTGCTAAACTTCCTTCAGTCACAGGTAGGAATCATGTACGTTTTGCTTGTTTGGAGTTTAGAAGCTACTCAAATGATGAAGCACTGTGTGACTGAGCATGTGCAGATTTGCTGAAGTTACAATTGCTGGCTTGTTTCACACTACACGCTGCACTTAAAAAGCAAAGTACAAATTCTAATACAATTACTGGGCATACATTCTATTCAAACAATAAGTTTTGAATCACATGAAACTAAAATAGTTCAAAAAAGGGATACAGTTTCTTTATGTCTTTATCTCTCAGTTTTGACTTTGTTCTTTATGGTCTAGGGAAGTGAGAAAACCAAATTCCAAGCCCTTAAACAGACCTAAATTAAGTTTCAACATCATGCTTGTTTTATTTTCATAAAACACAAAGTGAATTTAAATAATGTTCTATAATGCAGAAAATTAACAGAATTATTTTTTGATATTTATTGTTATACATCCTTGCCTCAAATGATGGACACCACTGCTCTGGTATGAGTTAAGAGAAACAAATGGGAATAAATTATGTATTTCAGGGCATGCTTGTGTTGAATTGTCAGTCCTGTCTTAATATCCTTTGTACAGACTTTAAGCCTGAACTTCAGGATCTCTTATTAGTTTTACCTGTAATCAAGACATATATATTGGTTAGAAGCAATTTTGTGAGAAAACAGTGATACAGCCATAGATTTTCAGTGTGCTACATAATGATGGTGATAATAGTGAGGTCCGGGTAGCTAACTGAGGTTTCCACCATGTGTCTTTATTTCTCGAGAAAAAGGAGTTCACTCCGCTGTTCAAAGCATAGCAGTCATGCAGTTCCTGTGAATAAAATGTAAAACAAAAAAAAGAGAGAGAGAAAGAAAGAAAGAAATGTTCAAAGCAACAGAGTTTCAAAGCTACATGTCTGTATCAATTATTAAACCAATGCCGTGAGATCTTTGTTCAATACAGAATAATGTACACAAATATCTGAATATAAATCAGGGATTAAATATTCACAGGTGGTAAAATGACTGAATTCACTTGTGTTTTAACTGGTTAAATCCTGCTTGTCAACTCAAACAATACAATGTACATCCCCGTTGGCCTTTAAGTCTGAACAAAGCAACTTTAGCTCTGGCATTTCATATATTTTCTTGGGCTCATCCATGGCACCTGAGCTCACTGGCCTTAAATGTATTACAATGTGAGACAGATCTCAGATTTGATGCTTTATACAAGGATAATATAAGCAACAGCTATGGTCATCATTGTAAAAGTGAATGGTTTGTTTTTGTCACACCCTACATGCCTCTACAACAGCCATTTACTCTGTACCCGAGAACAACAAATCACTTAGTTTACATTTAAGAGGAGCATACATGCCTCCGAAACCATCAATGTGTGTCTTAGCTCTGCAGTTAATCCTTCAAACATAATACAATACACACAATGTTACTGCTATTAACTAAACTTGTTTGTTTTTTGTTTGTTTACATCTTTACACATTGAAATAAAAAGTATCAACTTTTTATTATGTCACAAAAAGAGCAAACCATTGATGGATGTGTGTTTGTGTCATATGATTTCATATGCAGCCATCTGTCTGACAGACTTCATTGCAAACAATCTTGTAACATTGCTAACCGCTCTTCCATCATGCCACCCTTTGACTTATACACTCTTTTTATAGCTCTGTACTTCAGTATTGATCCGACAAACAGATTTTCTTCCTGGAGAAGGTGAATTTACAGTTAAGTACAACAAACCTTATAAATTATACATATTTATAGACACATCACTGTAAATGTTTCTAGCTGTTTTCTACCTGGTACTGGAAACAAAAACAAAATGTATGTTGTTGTTTTTTTATTTCTTTCTTTTAATCTCATAAATGTAAAGGCGATGGAAGAAATGTACTCCAGTTTCAGAAGCTTTATTCCCTGAGTCAAAGCTGTAAGACCAGGTGAAGAGGTTTAGAATAAGGCAACACCTTAAAGAAGTGTGACTTTGCAGCTGCTGTTCATTCAACGGAATGTGGTGTGAATGCTGATTATATTTTCTGGTCTCCAAAATTTAGGATGCTGCCCAGTGGATCTCGAGATCGAACTCAACGACTGAGAGGAAAATACACCTGGGTGGTGAAGGACTTCACAACAGATGGGACGCCATATGCAACTTTCACTGGTGTGATATCTCTGAAGCAAGGCAGCAGTCGTCTCCACTATGACTGCAGCCAGCGGGACTTTGTTGTTTTGTGCCAATGAACTAACAAACAAGCTGACCAGATCGGCTCTTCTAAGCTTGTTACTGCACACTGACCTCGACTGGAATGGATGTAACAGTACCATATCTGCTTCCGCAATCAAGTCAGAAGAGAGGATATTTCATGTGTCTGGACGATGCCTTCCCTCCATCTTCATGTGGAATAATCTGTAATGTGGAGTGAGTAGGGACGTCTGAGGACACCCACACTCAATGCATGCAGGAATCAACTGAAGAACTGCAACATCTCAACAAGTCATAAAATTGATCACAATCAACGCATTTGGATACTTAATCTGACTGTCCATCCTTCCAGGGCATTAATTTAACTGTGACTGTGAGCTATTTACAAAACAGCACTAATCAACGACGATTGAAATTCACCATCAATGGGAACATCTTTCATACATCACTTCAATTACTTCATACATGGATAATACCCAGCAGTCAAAACTGATCAGACCTGAATTCAACTTAAAACATTTGCAGGTGACTAAAATCTACCACTCCAACTGGAACTCCTGTAAACTTTAAAGAGGTTGAACACATCTCAAGAGGAGAGTGTCAGACTTTTTTTTTTTTGCAAAGATGTTTTGCTACCAAACAGTAGAGCAGCCTGATCATAAAAGTGGGTTACACTTCATTTTATCAAAACAAGATTTGTATTGATCTTATCAACAACAACTTTGACATTTTATGAGATAATCTGATCTTGCAAAACTTCAAGTGCTTTAAACATATCAGTGCCTGACTCAGTGTAAAGTAAATATATATTTTCTTTGTTATCATTTTGAATCGTAAATGTTATATGAAAATAAATAAATATAACAATGAATCGAAAATTGTTGTCTTAAACATTTCTTTCAAAATTATTAAACTGTATTTATTCAGAAATGGGGGAGGGGGGGTGTTAGTATTTTATCAAGAGAAAGATCAAGGCACAGTGTAATTCAGGTTGAAACTGGCAAGGTCACGTGCTCCTTATTTGCACTTCAAGTGGTTTACCGCCTGCAGGGGGCATCGTGACCCACAGCAGGACCTCAGTAGTGCCACGTGTTACATGGTCTGGAAAAGTCTGTGACAAGGAGAGCATTCAGTAGAACAATCTACTTAACAGACAAACACGCAGGGAACCAAACCCCACAGTTATTACAGTTAATGAATGAAGACAGCCAATGAATTAAATCACTCTTTATTTTTAACAAACGAACACAAAAACACAGATGGAATTGGTTTATTCAGATAACCTTTACTATAGGCTACAGATTTTTTTTTTTTTTAAGTGAAACCAGCCAGCAATCATAAAATATCAAAGGAAGTGCTTGTGTTTTTAAATGAGACGCAGTATGGCAGAATATGTAATGTGATTAGGGCTGCTATGATTGAGTGAAGCTGAGCTCATCTCAAAGCTTAAGTCTAGACCCGGTAATTAAAAGGTGTTGATCCAATGATCTGTGAAGGTAAAAACGGATATAAGATGTATAGCCATTGAGATAAGTGAAGTGATACACAACCATTCAGGAGTTGCAGACGGTTTTCTTCTATTGTTTTAAAACCAAATCAGTCTTTTTATAGAATAAAGATAATAATAAGTGTAGGTGCAGTTGTTGGAACTGTTGAAACACCAAAACTCTGAATTGTTGTAAAAGACACCACCTCACTCAAAACACTACATGTGTCAAAAACAAGGTATAGTTTCATTCAGTTAGCCATTGCAAAA
>OMNM01001155.1:22887-47554 GCA_900302745.1 Parablennius parvicornis
TATGACACAAAAAAAAAAAAAAAAAAAAAAAAAAAAAAAAAAATCACTAATTTCCTTTTTCAATGCGGGTTGAAATTTGTTTCTGCTTCCTTGTTCACGTTAATGTACTCTGCGGATTTTTCAACCCTATATGAGTTATCTTCCACATTTTCCTTTTTCCAAACAACCGGATTCTAGTAGTGGTGGTTAAAAGTGATCTCATTTGATCTCTTCCATAAAGTCCATGTCCCATCCACTGTGTATATACATTTTTTTTTTTTGCAGTTTTTGGAGATTTATTCCGAAACGGTGAACCATTAATATCCCCAAATCAAATCCATTGGTCCTTGTATGATGACAAATCATCCCTGAAAAAACTATTTGGAGGAGTAGTTTTTGCCGAAAGGTAAAGTACATACCTACATACATACGTAACCCACGTCTCCAAAACTGCCGAGATGTCACCACAGACCTCCGCAACAAGCGGCGCTGTTATAAAAGTCCCTGACAGCCGTCACTTCCTGTCAGCAAGTCCATGCTTCCGCTGTGACCGTACACTGCCGAACTTACAAACAATCCTGCATAAAACCTACTATAACTTGGTGACTATTGAACGACAACTCGTGCGATTCGACGGTCAATTACTGAAGCCCGTTCTCCATTGAACCAGTGTGTCCAATGTCCGATAGTAGCTGTTAAAAAAGTTATTTCTATAATAATCGCTACTTCCGGGTTCGCGGGAGCTGCTTTTCTCTGATATCGCTGTTTTAAGTTTGTATATCTTTATTTATGGCCTCAAATACAGCGGTTTTTCTATACCTACCACAAGTAGAAACTCCGTAGTGTGTGCTATATTGGCTGTTTGTCGATACCTTCGGTTGTTCAAGATGTACGGTGCACAAATGCATATGCTAACCAAATGCTAACCGCCCATTGAAATACATAAGAGTCCTGTTAGCTTATACAATGAATGAAGCTTTCAGACTGTTTTGATTATGTTGTGCAAATGTTTTTGTTTTTTTCAACCTTGTTTATTCCTTTTTGTTGCATCCGCCGGCCACCCTTTGTCGGTTTATTATTTCCCTCTATTTTTGCCCAATGAACTCTGTTTTCTTGGGAAAAGGATCAGATGAACTGAGAACTCTTGAGTTTTTTGGGCGAAAAAAGACTGTCTCAACAGAACTGAACTCTGCAATTTTTTTGACAGAAACATCAACTAAAACTTTTGAAAAGAAAAGAACCAAAACCAAACTAGCTGACTAAAGGTCATACGTTTTTGCTTTTTTTTATTACCCTTTTTTCCTTGTATTTGTTATTGTTGTCATTGTTGTGTTTATTATGAATATTGTTGTGTACACTTTAAGTGTTAATTTCTATGTTAAATTTGTCAACTATTTTTTTTCAATATAACTTGCTTTAAACCTTATTTCTCGTGTCCTGCTCTTCATTCATCCCAAGCTCCCATAACGAATCTGGGTTTTGTCTGTTCATTCAAATACATTCCATTGCAATACTGAGTCCTAACCTTATTACATAATTATATTAAGCCATACATACATACATACATACAAATAGATAAATACACCCAGGCATTTTTATTGGCAAAGGTAATCAATATCAATCAGTATCAATTTCTTCTTTCATGGTCAGCATGATATGAACATATTCTTCTTGCATCATTATGTAAGATTGAGAAGTTCAAACAAAGCTGCTCATTTTTACCTTTAAAAGAAACACTTTTCAAAAATCAAACATTGCATTAATGCAGCATTGCACAAGACAAGGTTGTAACAAAATTGAGTTATGTAACATACATATAGTATTGCTGTATTCAATCATGCCACTGTTTTTGTTGAAGTCTGACACTACTTGCTCAGTAGTTCTCATGTAGTGTGTGAGTTGTTTGTGACGGATGTTGGGGTGGTTAACATGCTACGATGATGCGCTGCTCTGATAGAATGTAGGTGACAGTCCTGGACAGAGCTGGCCCTCCTAACCTGCCTGTTGAATCTTTTGCTGTTCCTCTGAGTGGTTACACAGATTATGTAAGCCACTGAAAGAAACCTAGAATATAATGTATTTGCCTTTTGTTTGATCAGTTATCAGACAGGCTGCAGCATTTTGAACTCGTAATCAAGATGTTAACACAGAGAATAATTGTACATTCTCCTTATTAGTAAAATAAGCAACAATCCTTGTCCATCTGCTGCTACAGATAAAGGCTGCATGGGCAACCTCCAATGATGGACCAGCAACCTCAGATATACCATTTTCTTTCACACTTTCCATGCATTTCCACAAATGTATTTTTTATCAGTAAAGTTATTTGAACACTTTTATTCAACATCAGGGCAACCAATGGCGGAAAAAAAAATGTTTTGCACCAGATGACTCATGTGGGCACACTACTGAGTTGTTATTTCAAAACCACAGGATCAGTCTGGGTTTAGAAATGGAAGCAAAAGCCTCGTCATGGTGTAGCTTTCAGGGTTGCAAACTTGCTGACCACAACGAGGTGGTAATCCCTCAGGGGGGAAACTGATAAAAAAAAACAACAAAAAGTGCACTATTCAACCCTAGTTTTATCTATGTGTCTTTTATCTTTCATGTGCCTTAATTTTCTTGTATCGTTATCATATATTGTCATAGTGTGTGCAATTTTTCTTATTGTGTGTTCAAAATTTTTATTTGTCTGTCCAAGATTTATTTGTACCAAGATGTGACATTGAAGGTGAGAATGGATTCTGTGAGTGACCGGTAAACCATTGTTAGAATATTTTTACTGATATTGAAGTGCCTCAGCTCCCTGAGAAGATAGAGACGCTGGAGTGTTTTACTGTAGATGGTGTCGGAGTGTGTTTGGAAGGACTGGCGGGTGTCTACCTGTGTCCCTAAATACCTCAAACAGTTCGCCTGTTTAACCTGTTCTCCCTGGATAATAAGAGGTTTAAAAAGCAGAGGTGTAATTGCTGCTGTCTCTCTGCTCTGTCTGTTTTAGTGTGGAACATGTACATAAAGCATTTCGCTGCACATTATACTATATATAATTTTTGTGTGTGATGAATAAATGACTCGAATTGATTTGAAATGAAATGAAATATTCCTAGACAGATTATAACAACTAAAAACATATTTACATGTGCATTGTTTTGTGCATTTACTAATTGGATATGCTTTCTAATTTGTGAAAACATTTCATTTACTAATTTTGAAATACTAACTGAACACAATGGACCTAAAACTACAAAAGAAATAACAAAATTTGATTGGGGGAAAAAGTAAATTTTTTTTATATTGAGAGCCACAAACGTGTAAATGAAATTTTATCACAACCTAGAAAGCATATCCAATTAGTATATGTACAAAAAATAGCACAAACGTATCCAAAAAAAACACCTCTATATGCAACTGTTTACACAAAGATACAAGAAATTCTCAGGCGTTTTTGTACTAAATCAAGCTGGCACAATCATATAACTAACAATTTGCGTTGTTACAGCAGCCAATACAACAAATACATATCTATCTCTATATATTTACATATATATAGTTTTGTGCAGATCAGACGCACCCAAAACATGCACCAACACATCAAGTTTTTATTATTATCTTAACTCTGGTTTTATTTGGCGTATAAGCATTTAAAAAATGGTTTAAAGCTTAAAATCCGTACTTTGCAGCCAAGTTGAAACGGAGTCTTGTTGTGGCTTCTTCTTCCTTCTACGTTAATAAAAATTAGCCATGTGTCATTCTACACTATGTCAATTGACCTCACAGGGTTACATTTTTCTGAAATCGCTGTGATTCAATCTGTAAATGAAACAAGAAAACAGCCGGGTTTGTGGGATCAAGAAAGAAACACTTCTCTAACAGATTAAAACAGTGAGAAGAGCAATGGACTACTCTCCAGCTGACTGTACAAATAAATAGATGCATGTTTAGTTGCTGTTAATTATCCCAGGATTTGCTATGAGTTTGACGACAGAGACGTGTTGTTTCTTCAAACCTCCTGCTCTTGTGCAGCTCAGTTTGCTCGTTTTGCTGACACCGTGTCATTTGCAGTTGAGGGGAGGCTGATGTGTGAGCCTGCACATACCGTGCTCCGATGGAAAGAGCAAAGAAAAGACAAAGTCTATCATCTTATTTGTGCGTTTTTTAGTGTATTTTTTTGCTACTGTAGTAAATTCAGTCTCTGTTAGAGCATAATATGCAACAACGACCCAAATTGTTATAAAATATCATGTAATACAACCCAAAATGTAATAACAGGTTGATAATGTAACAAGAGTGCTGAGCCCAAATTCTAATAACAAAAAGAGTAATAAAACCCAAAATGTAACAACATGTGTATAATGTAACTGAGCCCAAAACACTTTTAATATTACATTATGGGGCAGGCACAAATATTTGTCCCCCAATATTGTAATAATCTTTTTTCATCATAAAGTAAGTCAATAATTTATGGTTTGGACTTGAACTGCTTCAATTTGATTAACACTGAAAGAATAACTGTCAGTTGAAGTGTGTTACTATGCTCTTTTGTAACTTTTTCTAATTTAGCGGGGAGGACTCATGAATTCCCACAGCTGCATTGAAAACCCTCAAACGTTTTCAGTCACACCTGAAGTGTTTACATGTAGTAAGAAAACAAGAGTCAGCAAATCTTTTCATGCATGCATTTAATATATTCTCCTAATCTTGCTTTTGTTTACAAAATATGTACAGAACAACATAGGCTAGCACATTTGCCAACCTCTCCATGTCAAAAAGCACCCGCTCATCATCCAAACATACAACCACATACAACCACAATCACTTTGCAGTCCAGTTTTCATCTAGAAAACTTGCAAAAACAAAACAAAACTTGGACAGCAAAATGTCGCCTGAATGTTGATATATGTATGTAAATGTCCATTTTTAAGATTGCATCCTTTTGCGTATTTCCAGATGAGAACAGCGATTCAGAATCAGAAAGACATCAGGAAGGTGGATGTGTGGAGATTTGCCGTTGTCATCCTTAAGAGACAGAAGACACTTCTGTCTTGCTGGTAGATACTGAAGTCTCATCTTCAACCATCCCACCCATTCCAACTGTGGCAAGCATGCAATTACGGAACTGAAATAAAGAAAAATAAACATCAGCATTTGTCTGCAATCTCAACTTCATGAGGAATACACAGACATTGACCATTGGTTATTTTATGAGGCGGATGGTGCTGAGAAGAGGAGTTATAATAAACTTGTGTCCAAATGGTTTAACTTAAATGATGTTCATGCTCCTGTTAATAAGCCCTTTCTCCATTTGAAAATTGCAGCTTGGTAATGAAATAAATAAAACGAGAGTTCCTCCAGTGCAAGAATGAACTGACCTGTTTGTTCATCAGAATGTAGATGATAGGATTGAATATTGCAGAGCTCTTTGAGAAGAAGGCAGGGATGGCCATGGATGTAGCTGAGAATGCAGCTCCCTTGTTAAAGAAGATCCAGGCAGCGAAAGAAGCATATGGGATCCAGGCAAAGAGGAAGCCCAACACCATCAGGAAGCACATACGTGTGACTTCTTTCTCAGCCTTCTGGGTGGATGCTGAATCCTGCTGCTGGGCTGCAGCCTGAAAATAAAATCATTATCAGTCATCATCTGTGTCGGGCTCTTTCAGGCTGGCTTTCTATTCCCGGTCTTAATGGATGAAGTAATTGCTTGAGTCAGGGACATCAAGCCCTGAATAACTTTACGAAGCTGAGCTAAGCATGGAAAATAATCACACTCAACTAAAATAACTGATAACTTTTACAAAAGTAAAACATTGACAAGAAACTTCACTTACGGCTTTGACTGTCAGCACAAGGCTTCCATATGTGAAGAAGATGAGGAAGACAGGAATGCAGAAGTGGCAGCTGAACATGTACATGACGTATGATTCGTTGTTGAAGCCTGGGGCCAGAGTGTAGTAGTCAGGTCCGCATGAAACCTGGATACCTTCGGGAATGTATCTGAGAAAACAAAGCATCAGGAGTAGATCAATGTCATGTGTAAACGTTACTGTATGTCTCATCACAAGAAAAAAAAAAAAAACAGGCCTGTGAGGATATTGGTGATACCCAATTTTTACTTAATAGGTGTAAATGTGACAAGTGTGTGTTTTTGCAATTTCAACCAAAGCTAAACTATGAATACATTGTTCTGTGGTTTCATTTTGCAGGCATAGACATTGTCTCATTACCTTGACCAGCCAACAAGAGGAGGAGCAGCACAGGACATAGCCATGATCCAGGTGAAACCGCAGCCAACTCCAGCATGAGTGGCTGTAAACTTAAAGCTTCCCATGGGTTTACAGACCACAATGTATCTCTCAACAGCCAGAACAACAAGAGACCAGAGAGAAACTTGACCTGCAAAGGAAACAACAGAAGAGCAGAAGCTGTGATGGAGGCGTTCAAACCATGTCCATTTTCACACATGCATCCAGCAGGTTCAATCATACAATTTGCATTTGTCATATTATGACAGCTCTTCCTAATATTTACCTCCGACTGTAGCCATGAATCCCTCAATAGTGCAACTTAAGCTGCCCAAGGCAAAGTAGCCATTCAGAGCAGAGTAAATGGTGACAGTGAATCCAAAGCAGACCATGATGAGTCCAGCCACAGCCAAGTTCACAAGGATGAAGTTAAGAGGTTGCCGGAGCTTCTTGTTCTGAGCTGTGACCACCAGCGTCAGAGCGTTGATGGGAAAGCCCATGCAGATCAGCAAAAACATGTAGAGGGCCAATAATTTGAATTGCCAAGGATCCGCCAAATAATACTGTGGATATTCAAATGGGCTCCTCACGAGCCCCGTCCTGTTGCTCATGGGGATATAGAAGTTCTTGCCCTCTGTGCCATTGGGCTCCATTCCTCCTTCCCAGGCCATTTTCCCTGTTGAGTTGCTTGCTTGGCAGAGTGGAAAAAAAAACTCTGGAACCCAGTCGATGCAGCAGTCTGCTCTCAAACTTCTTAAAGTGACTCAGCAGGCATGGTTATATAGCCCCCAGGGGCATCAGGTGAAGATGAGATTAGAGGATCTTCTTTGTATTCAGCCCATAATCTCTGAGTATAATCACTTGTTCTGCTGTCATCCATTTCCTTTCCTTTTTTGTTTTCTTTTTTTCCATTCAGACAATGCTTTGATAGAATAGACCACACTGTCAGAATGCACAAAATACTGCATTTTTTTCTTTTTGTCAGAATGGCAAATAGCTGAATTTTGTTTGGACATAAAGCTTCTTTTCTTTTTTTTTCAATGCAGAGACCTTGATGCTCACCAACAACTTCATCTTATGGTGTCACAACTTAATCAACCTGTCTGCAGAATAGAGGTCATTCTTATATAGTCTATTGTTTAAGATGTATTCTATCGATGCATTCTATAATTCTAGGAGATTATTCAGAAGCACGCCTACTACTAAACTAAAATAAACAGCAGCTCATTTCTGTATTTTGAGGGAAAGAAAAAAATATGTAATGTGGGTTTAAATACTTTATAAAAGTCTATAGTTTTGAAAGTTTCATCATAGGATTTATTGTGTTCTTTTTGACCATTAATGCATCTTGTTTTCAATCAACTTAAGGTGCATTGTTGAGGTTTCCAGAAGTTCATGAGGTGATGCGGAAGGACGAAAACTTTTGGCTTCGACAAAATTGTAAGATTATATCACTACGTGAAACTTTTCCGAGTAACAAATATATTGTAAAAGATTAAAAATTGGGACCTGATAAATGAGCTCATATCCCTCAGGATATATGGCTGGTAGGCTGATAGATATTTTCTGACATTTTGACATGGACTTATAGAGTCTGGTGGACAGGTGAGGCATTTCTCTCCTATACCAGTACGGGTATGTGATGGATCAAACAAAATCTAATGTAAATCTAATCATTTGGTCTGAATTAGTCTGAATCTGTAAGCTACAGTGATTTCTCTTCTGCAAGAGTTGAAAACCATTAAAGAAAACCTGAAAAGCTATTTATTGAAATGTTGGAACTGCAGGTCAAACGAATATTGTGCGAGTCCGGTTAGGAGGTTAATTATAATCTATAGTTCACACCGCAAGCAATTAGTGAAGCAATACAGTGTAATATGCTTACAGTCTCAGAGATTATCCCTCCTAGTGTCTAACACCTCTGCTAGATTTGTAGACTTCCTTGCCTGAACTCAGTTTAGGATCCTTGAAGCACAACCAGCTTTTCTTGCACCCATAGCTTTTCCTTTGTTCTAAATTGTAATGGTCAGTCATGAAAAATGAAAAATTCTAAAATATAGTTATATTACCCAGAATACAACCCTTTTCTGCCATCAAAAAGATATTTTGATCTATAAAGGCCTAAATTAATGGCTACATTTTAAGCCTTACCGTAAACCTAGAAAAGATCTCTTTTCCACACATTTCTGCCGGCGTGCATCACACTGAGTAATTCAGATTTGGAGGCCAGTTGTTGTTTTCTTTTCTTTTTTGCTCATTTTTTGGAATAAATGTTCTCTTTTGTTTTTCAAAGCAAGTGGTTCACATCCAAGAATTACTCACTTGTTCTTTCTTCTTACATTAAAGCAAACTTCATGTTTGTCACAGGTGAACTGAAAAGGATGTGCAATTCTATGTCACTCTGAACAATAAACCATTTGTAAAGGGCCCAGTGATCGAAACTGATGCCATGAACATGTCAAACATTTCATATTTCTATAATTTTCTAATAGTGACACTTATTCTGTGATCTTAAGAAAACGGACATATATTTATTAGGGACTTCTTGTTACAGTACTTTTAAATTGTGTATGTGTATCATTAGTTTTTCTGATCGAACAATATACTGGTTTGTTTATTCCTTACACTTTTAGGCCAATCCAAGTTCCCCTGCATTAAAACTACCAGGCAAAAAGGAAACAGACAAAAGGAGCAATTCCTCTGAAACGCATTCAACCACATGCATACTGTACAATACAGTGCAGACTCCAACTACAAGTCTACAATAGTGCAATTTATAAATTGTGTTAATCTAGTATATACTTCATCACTACATAGTTAAAACACTGCCACCGCAGATATATTTGCTCTCCCATTAATAATTGTGTTGTCAGAGCTTAATGTGGCTAATGAGCTAAATGGGGTTAATCCATGTGTCTAATGGTCAAGTAGCACAACTTCTGACCTCACAAAGTCATAATGTTTTGTTTCAATGCCAAAAGCCAGAATTCAATGTTGCCTCATTGCAAAAAGTTACACGCAGAGGTAAACCAACTGTGACAGTTAAGCTGGTGTTGATTGAAAACTGAGAAGTCAAAAGCAATTAAATGTTCTTAATAAAGGTATTTTTCTTAAAGGCCTGTTAGAGCCTGATATGTACCAACGACCCAAAATGTAACAACGAAAAAAATGTAAGAAAACTGAAGACATACAAGACATTAGGAGGTCAGGTATGGAGGCTACGGACGGGAATCGAAAACTGGTTCTTGTCGAGAACCGGTTCCCAGTGTTTCATTTTCTTGGATTCGATTGCCGATTTTACAAACGATTTCCTTATCATTTCAGTGGGCGCCGATACCAAGTACATTGTGTAGCTTATGCAAGCAATGCAACATGCAACATTCCAATATCATTTAAATCCCTATTCATCTTATACTGAGTAATATCCTTAAAGATCAATGAAGAGATACATAACTCTAATGGTGACACATCACAGTTTTTGCCTTTTGGGAATTTTGGAATTAAAACACAACCCATAAAAAGGATTTTTTTTTTCAATTGTTATTATTGAAATATACATAAATAATCAAATCTCATCAGGCTGTCTGCTTAATGTACTGCATTGAACAGTGAACCAAATGAAATAACTAGATTACTGACCAAAGTGCACCCTATGGTCTTGTAGTTGTTTGGGAGCAACTGAGGTAATCCCTTTACTGCAGACAGCCTTTGATGAGGAAAGTAAGCTTAGTTTATTGGAGATAACAAAGTCGGTTACCTTGTTAGATATTTATTGAACAAGTTTGTTTTTTCCCCCCACACTAGAGTCCTTTCTTGTGACAGAATACGTCGGATTTGACTCATGTTCTATATAAGAATGACAATGCTTCAGTGGGAAGAATTTCTAGCCTGTAGTTTTTTTTCTCATAGATTATCACATTTGGGAGAAGGTGGTGTTATCCATTTACAGGAGACAGCCTTCGATGAGGAAAGTGACTTTAGTGACTTTATTAGCCATAACAAAGTCGGTTAACTTGTTAGATGCTTATAGTGAGTGAAGGCCTACCAGTGTCCACTGTGGAAAAAAAACAATTGAATGAAGCTCATAGTTTTGATGGCAGAGACAGCCTGATGGAGGCTGATGAAGTGCATGATAACTACTTATGTAATGGAAACTCCTCCTTGTTGTTTACTATCCAAGGACTTTTAAATTGACTTTGATAGGATAAAAATAACTTGGAGAGAAAGAAAAAAAAAACAATAACGAAATCCAACTATATGTGAATAAATACAGTATATCATGAAATGTGATTAACAAGTATAAAATGTGAAGGTAAGAAACACAAAGGAAGGAAGGTGAGTGGGAAAAAAAGCTTTAATTACAGGGTGCTGTAATCAAGTTGCTGCTACAAAATATGTGAACGTCTGCCAAGTATTGTTGAACCTGCTCCATTTAGTGAATCGTAGGTTAGGAGCAGAACTACAATCTTGATTCTGATGCCTGGAATGCCAATCCAACTATATCACAATTTAAAATGTACAATGTTCAATTTTCAATTTACATGACTTTCATCTGTTCAGTAAGTTTTTTCAAGGCTCAATCCTTCAAGAGTCACAATAAGCTCACTGAACACTGAACATACTGTGTGCACCTCTCCACTTTTCAACAGACTTAGTTTCCAGATAAACATACTTATGGTAACTTACATTTTTCTGCTTTCCAGTAATGAGACTCACCAGTGCAGGACAAAAGCATCAGCAGCAACTGTTTCAGCCACAGTATGTTCAGTGAGCTTATTGTGACTCTTGAAGGATTGCGCCTTGAAAAAATGTACTGCAAAAGCTGAATTTAGTGTCTCTTGAACGTATTGCTGAAAAAGCTACTGTGCTGCGGAAAGTACTGTGGTACAGTCATGTCTCCATAATATCTAAAGAACTGCTTTACCCGTCACTATTCCTGACACATTATTCACATGTAACACACAGATTCTATGAAAATACCTGAAATGACCCCGTGAGGTTTGAATCATGCACTATTGAAGAATCAACACAGATTTTCAGCAGTACTGCTTACATGTAAGGAGCTCGTGCTTGAAATAAGATACACCATTCAGGAAAACAGAGTCTCTTTTTTATTTTTTAAGAAAACAGTATCTCATAAATTCCCGAAAAAAGAGAAATTTTTGTTTTTCTATGTGAATGCAATACGCTTCCATAGGAACCTCAACAAAACAAAAACAAACAGAAAAAAAATCAGCTAAGCAACAGTTTTTTTCCTTTTTTTTTTCTTCTTTATATTAAATCCAAACCAAATAGAGACAGTCACACATTCACAATCACACCTATGAGTGGCAAGTCAGCCTCAAACAGATCTTAAATCATCCATAGAATTACTGCCATATCTACAGGGAGAACATAAAAACTCCACACAGAAAGGCCCTGAGTCAACCATTTATCCAGAATAAACTATATAGCTCTAATATTTTTGGCAGCCTTCATAGAGGAGCTTCAAAAACCTGGCCATAAGGATTGATTTGCTTTATTTCACCAGTATAACTGAAATGTTTTTGTTTTTTTGTTCCTTTCTCTTGGACACCATCAGCCTCAACTCAGTTTTGACATGTTTACAAATTAAAGGTTTTAAAACTATAACACTGACTAACTCTAATTTCAGGGTTGAAACTGAGTATTAATTTTAAACTCAACAATTTAAACACTTTAAAATCAAAATTTCCAATCTCTGAATTACATCCAACATCCAACTGTATTTTTATACAGAGTATATCAGTACTTTTTTTTTTTTATTATTCCATTAGACGTTTTTTTTGTTATTTTTCCACATAAATCACTAAATGGAAGTTCAGGAAGTTTGATTTGTGTGAGGGAATAAAGATAAATCAAACATACAATGTTTGTCAGATTTTTCAATCAGAAGTATGTTTTACAACCTTGCTTTTTAGTTTCAGTGTCATTTAATCTTTCTGACATATGACACTTTAAATACCTGTGGAAAATGAATCATTGACACAGTTGACAATATACAATATAATATATACAACATTATCTTTGTAAACAATGCAGCATCTTATTTGGCCTAACATTGTGTCCTAAGCAAATGAACCAAAAATTATATTTTAATCTTCATTCAAGGAAATAGTTTCCTGCCCCAAACCACAAATTCAACTATTGACTTTAGAATGAAATGTGATGTGTTCAAATTTGAGTAATAATAGGATCATGGATATTAATGCCCAGGATGTACAAAAAGGAAACCATCTGTCACACAGCTTTCATAAGTATGCCACTTCTCACAAGTGGGATTTCCAGACCAAGGAGCTTGTGCTTATCCGCTTAACATCCAAAAATTGTCACTAGCAAGCTGTTAAACCGGAGGGGTTTGGCCCTTTCTAATCTTCAATCCTTGTAAATTGGATTGACACCTCATGCGCAATTCAGAAGTGTTGAGTAGGTTGTCTTGGAGTCAGGGTGTGCTTTAAAGGTGACAGCTGTCTCCTTTAATTCTCGCAGCCGTTAAAAGTATTTACTGTCGTTACTTACAGGCCCCACTGGTCAAAGAGGTTGTGTCTGAGGACACACAATAAAGGTCAAACAAACTTTATTGTGTTTTTACTGTTACTTTTCTCCACCAAACAGGTTGGACCTTTGTTTAAAGTTACTGTTATTTTTTTTTTTTGTTGGTTGATTAGTTGATTGGCTTTTGTTTTTACATTTATTCAGATGCTAACACGAATGTGAACTACTGACCTGACTTTCATTGAATGAAATGAAAAGCTGTGATGCCCGTCCAGGAAAAAACCTTTTTGAACTCAGAAGGCACAATCACAAGTCGTTTCCGCATTAGTTGACATTGTGAAATAGAGAGTTTGGTCATTTAAAAGCGACGCAAAACAAAACGCATGTAGCCGTGAAAATAATATGGAGCCATTTTAACAACTGGCTTCAGGTAGATGCAGGCAGAATTCAACATCTCAAAGCAATTCAACCAGATCAACTGATTCCATGGACTCATGAAAACATACATAGATACACTTTGAAATAATGCAAGATGTTTAAACCCATATACTTTGTGTTCTTGCATTTCAAGAAAGAGTGATACTTAACGTTGATCAGTGCTCTGAAATTGTACTAGATTATGAACAGATTTTCACATTTATAAAAGTCATCTAAAGGAAAAAGAAGAAACTTAAATATATGTTAAGTTTTCACATGGCTGGAGGTCACAGTAGCCATTTTGCCTAATCTGGGGCATCTGATCCAATGGGGATGTGAGCACTGAGCACTAAATGAGATTTATATAAAAGCCCAAGGCAGGTGAGAAGTGCAGGTAGAAAAGCTCAGATCAAAAGGGTGACTGACGCGTGCCTAAAGTCACACATAATCAGCAGTTAACTGGGATTAGTTGCGTGCTTTACAGGTACAAGTAACACATTCCCATGGAGGCTAAGTCACTTGAAACTGTGACAGGAAACAAACAGGAACTTCAGTTAATCTGTCAGTGGGTCAAGCAGACACATTACATGACTGAACGTTTAGAACATCCTAACATTTTCCCACTCAATAGTCAGGCTGTAATAGTGTACAAATGTATAACACTTTTACAATGTTTTAAATACTGTAAACATACTTTTCTTGTTTTTACACAAGATGCTTTACATGCAGAGTGTAATGCTGTGTTCATTCACCATAACTATAATTAAATAAGATTATTATGTTTTTATTCGGTCGGTTTTTTTTTTTTAAACATACTTTTATTTTTTACGAGTAACATATATGACTCCACTAGCTTCGTTTTGCAGTTAAAAGAAATTACATTGGCTAATCAGTTGTATCCTGGAACACATTCACTATGTTACTGCACTTTTTAAACATTATAATGTACTTATGAAATATAAGAACAAAATATATGCATTTTAGCTATTAATCACTGTTAAAGTTTACATTTGTCTTGCAAATACCCCATTGTTAAAATGTATGAATAAATGTTTGTGATGTTCGTTCATTGTTTGAGTTACTGTTGTACTGATTCAACATCATCCCATTGGTCAGAGTAGGTTCTTCATAGAACACAAAATCAAATATTCTGAGATAACAGGGATAACATGAGGCTGAGATCTGTGCTCATTCTATCTTGACAAATATGTTTAATGACCTATGGAACTAGTGATTTGAGAATAGAAGAATGTTACATGTTTCTAGTAAAGGTTTTCTGCTATGTGCCTTTGTCTTTGTGGGATAAACACTTTCTCCCAAGCCGTGTTGTCATGGCCATGCCTGATCCTGATGAGAACAGTAGTCTGTCTAATCTTGGCTCTAAGGGTGCCGAGACACTCACATGCATGATGGATACCACTTTAATGCTCTCCTCTTTTGTATTTATAGAACAGTGATTTCATACAAGTTGAAATGGCTGGACTATAAATTCAAAACAAAATGGAAGAAAGTACAAACTCCTCGCATCACATCAATCCCTCCAACTTTTCAACCGCAAATGCAACTCTGGGTCACGGAGTGCTCGAGCCAGTGACTGCTTAATATGTTGCATTACAGGACCTACATTACTACTGTAGGTTTAAAGCAGGGACCTACTTAACTTCTCGCTGCATCACAATCATTGTCCAAGTCATTCGATTACGATAGAATGCAATCTTCACTTCAGCACAGAGTTAGGCAAAGACGACCCTGACCCAGGTTAACATTTAATATGATATTTAGACTTTGTCTTTGTCTGTCGTTTTTAAGAGTGAGATTGTAGTTTGCAGTACTGTTAAACTGAACATGAAGCAGGATTATTATTATTGCTTAATATAGGCAACTATGACTCTGTTTAAAAGCAATTTCAAGGTGGCTTTAGATAAAGCTAAACAGGACATGGATAAGTGGTCGAGCCTCCCCCTATCACTTGCTGGAAGAGTCAACTCAGTAAAAATGATTATCATGCCTAGACTCCTATACCTGTTTCCGACTGTGCCAGTCTTTGATTGACTCATCCTTTCAGCAATGGCACAGAAAATAAGGACTAAGATGCATCGAGGATCTCTTTAAAAATAATACATTTATCTCATTTGAACAGCTAAAGGACTGATATTCCACAATCAGACTTTTTCAGGTACTTGCAACTACATAGTTTTGTTAAAACATCTTGCCTCCACAAACATGGCTTGATGAGTGTCTGACCTTAGATCCACTCAATAAAGGTGTGGTGTCGGTAAGTTATAACAGAATCGAGGGTGCAGCATTCCTGTCGTTGAACCATTTAAATGAGATGAAACATTTTCAGATAATACTTTGCAAACAGCAATTACAAGAATCCACTCATCTGTGTAAAACATGGTCTACCAGAGTTTAAGGTGCTGCACAGGTTACATCCCTCACCTAGTAAAGTATCCAGACTGTACCCAAGTGTAGACCCATTCTGTCTGAGATGTGGTCATGCCACTGCCAACCTGAGTCACACGTTCTGGGTTCGTCCCTGTCTGTATGACTTCAATACAATCTCATTTAAATGTAAAAAGAACATCAGTTCGAGTCCCATTACAGCTATATTTGGGGTTGTAGCAGATATTTCAGAGAGACCTCTCTAGGCAGACGTTTGATACCGTTTAACTGGAAAAAGTTAGCTCAACCAGCATTTAAGCTTTTGGGTGGCGGAAGTAATGTCGAATTTGAAGCTTAAACACCTGAGGTTTATGAACCGATCACTTCCAAACTATGATAAGATCTGGCGGCCATTCCTTCTTTATTTTGAGTCTGAATTCAGTGTATAATTGTTTTCCCAACATTGATGTATGATGTCATTTAATTTAATAGTCCCTGCTGTTTCTGTGGGGTTTTTTTTTTTTAACAATGTTTGAGTTTATGTATGTATGTTTATAAATGCTTAAAATCATTAAAAAAAAAAGAAAAAAAGAATTGAATACATGTAGACAACAGTGGCAATTTGTACAAAATAATATAACTAACAGTAACGCTTCAAAAAATGACCATAAGTAACCCTTTCTTGAAGTTGTTGTGTTTTACCATTCTGAGAAGAATGATGAAATTCAACTTTCAGATGGCTTTGTTAGATGGCTTCTTAACATTAAATTTCAGGTTCTATTTAATGTGAACAAAACATACTTTAGACAAAATCCCACATGTTTTAATCATATCTGCTGTGACTGATGAATCCTATAGCATGATGTTTACACAATAGTGGCATATTCTTGTTAGCCAATTTATTAGATATATTTACTGAAACAATTCACATACAATATACAATGCATATTCATTAGTGACCTAGTTTCAGGCTTCCCCGCATAACATTTATAGAATTAAAAGTAAATTGTTTTAATGATTTGATCATTTTAGATACTGAAGGATGAGATGCTATTGATTTGTTTTTAATTCAAATTTACAATGCTACAGGCAAAGGTGATATCCGCCGGCCAGCTTCACCATTCTCAACTCTTACTCATGTGAAATGTAATAATTATGCCAGCAGGGGTCGCCAAATACCACTGACTTAAAGATCTACCTATTTTAAGCAAATCTCTCTCTCTCCCTCCCTCTCTCTCTCTCTCTCTCTCTCTCTCTCTCTCTCTCTCTCTCTCTCTCTCCCTACCTTCTTTTTTGTTTTTGTTTTTATTTCACCCGTACCGAGTGGTGCAAACCTAATCTCACCGAATATTTTCTTTCGTTCTTTTCTTTACAGTGAACCCAACTCAGCAGGGCGTTCCACCTTGGTGTTGAAGATCAGATTGTCTTCCCAAACAAACTCCTTGTTGAACTCGAACAGTTTCTCCAGGGCTAAGCTGGAGATCTGTGTCACGTTTTCCACTGTGCAACAGGGAGGCGTGCCGGTGAATGAGCAGAAGCTGCGGGAGTCGCAGTTTGGCTGCGTGCGTGTGAGCTCGGATATCAGTTCTGATAGACTGGGAGCATCCTCCAAGGTAAGTTGGAAGATCCCCCATAAGTAAGCGGTAGTCCTGACTCGACAGAGGTCGCTTTCCTCCATGGGTGTAGTCCACACGCCCTTGCATCATTTACACTGCTCGCTGTTTTCCATGACGATTACGTTGCACTCCGAGCTTGTACGGGATACACAGCGGCTAGCTGGTCGTGAGCCAAAGCACAAAACGATTAGTCCTCCGCAGATCATGGATCTGTCGCTCTCGATAACCCGACCACATCAGTTGGGAAAACCTTGTTCCCGTCCGTGACAGAGGATGAGCGAACACTCTTGTCGTTCTTCTCATCTGGGTTCGTTAAATCCCTCCCGCCCCTCCTCTCCGTCGAAGTCGACGGTGGCGGCGGCGGCACTATCGCGGCAGGAACGTGTGCATACGGGGCTCTCGCCGAGAGAACGTGACAATCACAATTCCCCTATCAACTGCAACCACGGAAGGGTTCCACTGCAGGGAAAAGACAATGGTGATGATGATGATGATGATGATGATGATGATGACGATGAAGATGAATACGAAGAATACGGAGAAGGAGAAAAATACGAAGAAGGAGAAGAATATGAAGAAGGAGAAGAGTACACAGACGATCAAGACGAAGAACAACGAGAAACCTCAGGAAGCTCTGGCGCGGATAAGTCGTGGCTGGTAGGAGAGACGAGAGAGACAGGCCCGTGAGACAAATGAGGGCTGCTCGGATAAACAAAGACCTACAGCATGTTGAATATGAGATATGCGGGCGGATATGTGAGAAATCTTGGCGGGATAAACGATGGGTAGTCGGAAGAACGTATGGATTCTGTTATCAAATCCAGGTTGAATCTGGGATGAGCCAGGCCTGTACAGACATTTTGAGGTCCCGGTAGGTGCGTTAATACAGGAGAGGAGGAGATCTTTCTGTCACACATCTCTCTCTGCTCGCTGAGTTTAGAACGATGGAGTACATGACAATGATTGTGGGATGGGGTGTGGAGCCAGAGCCGCACATTAATTTCCCAGCAATGGGCCACAGGTGGTACACGAGCAGGTGGACGTGCGTAGGAGACGAGTCTGGGGATCATCATTTGACGGTCATTTGCGCTCACCTACACGGTGGCGATGTTGTGATGCATACAGGCGGACTGCTCACTACGCTGCAGAGCTTGTGGGCACCCCCAAAGTGTGATCAAGTGGAGATTCGAGATATCGAGCTTTTGTTGAGAGATTATGAACGGTCATTTGATATGGCCATCCTCTATGATGTTATAACCATCAAGATTCGACCAGGATTTAGCTTCTACGACCATGTTATGCAGACAGTAACAATGGTGAAAAGTTTCAATTGGATCCTAAGCAATGAACTGACCCCTGCTGACCACAGGACTACAATTAAGCTGTCCTGCAATCATGTAAGTACTGAGCACATTCTTTGTTAGATTTAGTTTTTTTTCTACATCCAAAACAAGAAAAACAAAAATAAATAGTCCTTTTTCGCAAATTGTGTGTTTTGTGTCACCCTGACAGGTACCTCACAGGGTGGTAGTGCTGTCAGAGACGATGTCTTGGTCGAACACCAAGATGAACACAGTGCAATGCACAGAGCTCCAGACGATACACGAGCTCATGTGCAAAAATGACATAGTTTGTTCTATGGTCTGGGATTCTACAGTGAACCTGTCGGCGAAGTCTCCTTGTAAAGCACTGGTGGACTATAACATGAATTTAGTTTCAGCAGACAGGCTACCGGACTCAAACAGACACGCCTTTACCTCTGGGGCCGTCACTTTGCACAACAACATGGAATACACCACACTTTGTGTCAACCGAGCACTGCTGAGATACAAATCGTACAAGAGACACTTCGATGATTCTCAGGAGAAGCCGTCGACCGAGGACTTTGTGCCGGTTACCTTCTACAACCAGGATTCCATGACACTGGATGAACTCGTCGAGGCTGACGGGCGATTCGTTCAAGATGGTGATGGGAATGTATACACCACAGGAAAGGGTCAACAGCAGCTCGACAGAGAAGAGGCATGAGATTTTATTTGACTTTTTTTATTTTAACATTTTTTTCTTGAGAACCCAGTTTGTTGGTTTGTTTGGTTTGTGAGATTCATCCACTTCTCTCAGCTGTTTGCCTTCTCTCTTCACACACACACACACACACACACACACACACACACACACACACACACACACACACACACACACACACACACACAGAGATAACAGTGCTAAGTTGAAGAGGCGTGGGAAGGGGGGTAGAGTTTTATGAGCAGGATAGAGACAGAGGAAAGAAAGGAGTGGGGAAGACAGTGCAAGGTTTGAACTCTCAGAAGTTAGTGCTTGAGCTTTTTCTTTTACAGCTCACCGTGTGAAGAAGGAGATGAAAATGAGAATGAAGTACAAGAAAAAGAAATTGGATGAAAAGAAGAATGGTAAGTATATAGGTAGGTAATTTATCAATAAAAAGATTAAGGATGAAGTTTACAGGATAAACCACAGCATACATCGGCTCCCATCATCAACAATCACCCTCATCCTCTTAAACATCGACAACTATCCTCCTCATCAGCCTCAGCCTTACATTGGCCAGCTCTCACACCAGGGAGGATGGGGTAGTAGAAGGGGGGAGGATGGGGCTGTGGTGGTACGTAGAGCAATGGAAGGACTACAAACTGAGGAGCTGGAGGAGGACACTGTCAGAGGCTGCAAAGACTACGGCGGTGACGATAACGATGACAACGACGACGACGACAACGACGACCTCTCCACCGTGCCGCGTCTCACTGACACAGAGGTCCGAGGAGAGAACCCGTCCCCCGAACCTCGCTCTTATTCATATCAGGTGGAGAACGGTGAGAAAGGCAACGGGACAAAGCAAACACGGTGCGAAGAGCGAGAGGAGGACGAGGAACGCGAAAACATCCTCTCCACCGCAAAGCGTCTCGCGAGCGAAAGGGTCCGAGGAGAAACTCGCCCGACTCCAATGAGGAGGATGATGATGATTATGAGGAGGAGGAGGAGGAGAGAATGAAGTGAACGCGGTGGAAGGGGGGACGGGTGAGTTCCAAGCACAAGGTGGTGGAGGAGGAGGAGGAGGAGCAGCAGGAGGAGAGCACCAGGCATTTTGCTGCCAAAAAGGTCCTAGAAGAGATCTGGTTAGATTAGCCTGACTCTGACTCAGATGAAGATGAGGATGCGTCAGAAGAAGGGGAAGAGTACATCCCACCAACGCAGGAAAATCTAACATCATCTTCAGAGGAAGAAGATGATGATGATGAGGAAGAAGTAGCGGGAGAAGTAGAACAAAAAGAAGAGGGAGGAGGAGGAGGAATCCCTTTCAAGAGAGACGTTCCCGTCAAAAAACAGGAAAATAACTTGGTGCTCTGCCTCACCGGTATGTACAGGTCACAAGGCGAGGCCGCCGCCAGCCTGTGAGACGCGGAGAGCGGACGCGCCATTTTCCGAGCATTTTCCATGTCTCTCAAATCGTTTCACGTCTACTCGAAGCTGGTGCGGTTCTAAGACCGAGAGACGAGAGCCAAGAAACGCGCCTCGGTCAAAGGTTGCGACCTTGAAGACGCAACCTTTGACCTTTCTCACACCTTTCTCACGGCAACTGGCGGCCGTGAGAAAGGTGTGGGACGCCTGGGTCCGTCGGCTGCCGGCCCTCTACAACCCGGGGCCTCACATCATAGTCCACTGTGATGTGAGGCCCCGGTTCCGTTCAGAGGTGAGAAAACAAACAAACGAACCCCCCAAAAATAACAAAACAATACAACAGCTTTTTTTTTTTTTTCTTCATAATTTTACCTACAAAACATTTCTTTCTGGAAAACCTAGTTGGTTGGTTTGTTTGGTTTGTGAGATTCATCCACTTCTCTCCGCTGTTTGTCTTCTCTGTTCACACACACACACACACACACACAAATGCACGGACGCACGCATGCACGCAAGCACACACACGCACGCATGAACACACCTGTTCCTCCTCGGGGTCCATCAGACACCGTTTCTTCGAGGGTCTCTCTGTTTGTTTATTTTGCAAATAAAAGTTGCACTTAAAACATTTAGTTTTCAACCAGATTCGTCCTTGGCTCAACCTGACACCCCCACTCCTCCTCGGGTCACTCGGACCCGGGCTCCTCCTCGCTCCTCTCCTTCCACATTCCTCCACAGATCGATCCGACACCCGCTGCTCTTCGGGTCTCTCTGACCCTGCCGCTCCTTGGGTCTCTCTCACCCAGCTCCTCCTCGTCTGACCCTGGTCCTTTCTTTCTCTCGTTTCTTTTTTTTTCTTTTTTTTTCTCCAAGTCTCTTCTTCCCTCACGCACGCACGCACACACACACACACACACACACACACACACACACACACACACACACACACACACACACACAAAAACACACATACATACACTATATACAGACAAACACACAATCTCACACACACACACTAAACAAACCTCCATGCATGCAGATATACACCCACACAGATGCACTCATACACACACGCGCACACGTGCACTTGCAAAAAGCAACTCAGAATTGTATGTAAACACACGCACCCTAAACATACATACACAAACATTCACAGCTGCACTATAAACACACAACAACACTATAAACACACACAAACACACAAAATTGAATATGACGTTAAAGACAGCTGCAACATCACTGATATATTTGCTCTTCCTCTTTGTTTCTTTAATTAAAAACTAAAAGAAGGACATCACAAACAAGAGCCAAGAATGAGAGACGACTACAAGCTGCACGTGGGGAACCAGATGTAAAACTACTTCTGCAAAGGAGAAGTCGACCCTCATTAGGATAATGTAAAGTCTGCGTCAACGTACAATTCTTTGGAGAAAGCTGATTACAGTGTAAGTTTGCAACAGTGACAGATCTTTTTGTCCTCAAGCGGATCATTTCCCAGGTATCTTATAGTGGAATGGAGAACAAATAGATGGTTACAATTTCAACTACAGTCATGTGTGCAGATGACGTGAGTTGCACGCGCACAAGCATGTTGAGCAACACATGAAACCGGAGCACGCATTGTGTAGGCATGCACATGTATGGAACACCTACATACATACCTATGTATAAAATACAGACTATAGGCACAAACACAAAAGGATACAGAGTCTTTACTTTCAGCTCACCTAATGTAACATCACTCACCAAACTTTCAAAATACAAAAACCTTTGACTGGACCTGCCTGCTGACACTTCTCTCTTGCTGCAGGCAGGTTTGCGAACGCTATTTCTGTTTGACTCTACA
Organism: Parablennius parvicornis; assembly: GCA_900302745.1. Taxonomy (NCBI): domain Eukaryota; kingdom Metazoa; phylum Chordata; class Actinopteri; order Blenniiformes; family Blenniidae; genus Parablennius; species Parablennius parvicornis. The sequence goes on from OMNM01001155.1 coordinate 45,318, forward strand.
CAAACATTGTATTCCATATTAAACAGAACAGAAACATGCCTGCATATGTCTCAGAGCCATACTTTTCTTTTTTCAGGATGTTTTTAATTCAATATTTCTCCCAGGCCTTGCATTGTTGTAGCAGGTAAACCTGTGACGGCCTGATATCAGTCCTCACATCTCCACCAATAACAGCAGATTCCTTCCAGGACTTCAGTCTTCCACTTAGCCAAGTGAAGCTCAATCATTAGAGTCATTACACTGTGTTGACAAGGAAGTGACCCATCAGCCTCCCAACTGTTAACACCAAGCACAGCGTTTTTCAAAGGACGATAAGAACCGTAACTCTTCTCATCGTACTTAAATCAGCCAAGTCAAATGTCCAGTTCGGTAAATCACGGCTCAAAACCCAACACTCCTCCGAGGCTTCAATTACACAACAACATTTTCAAGTGAAAACAGAAAACTTTTATAGTGTTTGTTTACACGACAATGGTGCTCTGAGCCACTGAAAATGCAATGTCTTGAAAACAATCTGAAGATATAGGGAAATGCAACTTTCGTGAAATGCTGCTACTATGCATGCGCACCACGACTGCAGTAAATAGTTCTTGTCTGAGTAGATGGACAACAACAACAATGAATGGTGGCCTCAAAAGTGTGATGACTCCCAGTCCATATTTCCCCAGGACTTGGACGTTTTATAGTTGAGAGTCACACGGACTAAATATCCAACCTGGTCGTCTGTTCATACGGATGTCTGTGTACCCCCAATTTTTCATGTTTCTGTGTGGTTTTATTATATAAACAACCAACAGCGTCAGACCCAACATGAAAACTACAATTTTCAGACTTTCGGCCAGTTCTGTTTAAACAGACACAAAACTTTTCTGGAACAAAAAAGCATTGGTTGTAATGTTTTATAAACAAGGCTGTAAAAAGTTAGGTATTCTGGCATGAACATTAAATCTTTGCATTAAATCTTTGTTATACAGAATGCTCCTTGGTCTCATGGAAAACACAGTTTGCTCACCTGTGGGTCACTTCTCAATGCAAAAAACCCCTAAAAGGTTAAAAGCTTAAAAGTTTTTTTTAATTGTTTAAATGAATGTAATCGGGGACCTTAAGACCTTTCATTGATCAAAGCATGCTCTCACTGGAAAAATAAATGTGCACATTCTCCATTTATATGTTATCAATTTTAATTAGTAGGTTTGTTTACTTATATAATGACTCCTCAAAAATCTTCTTAATCCTACATTGTCCCTCTCTGGCAGCCCTCCCACACTTCTCAAACCTCTGACATAACATTTCTTTGATTAAACTAACATTTATTCTACTCTGGCTTTTCTTATTTTTAACATTACACCAAAACACAAATAAAGAGATTACTCCAGATGATTAGTCATGAATATTCATGTTTGTGCAGTTATGAGTCAATCTATCACTATTTTTTAAGGAAACTATTTAGTAACTGTTAATGAAGTTTCAACGGGTTGGTTGTCGAGCCTGAAAACCACAAAGCTGCAGAGCTGCTGTCTCTCTCTGTTAGCATTAGCATGATTTTCTTCTCGGAGCTCATCCTGCTCTCTCAATAAAATTATTCTAAATTTATGTCTGCATGTGAATTATCTTTATTTCATGCTTTATTAGGTTCTAAAACAAAGTTCATGCGATGTATCGAAATTAATTTCTAAACACATCAGCGAAAGAGTAATGTATTCCGATGGATTTGATTTTAAAAATAACTTTCCGTCGTGTTTACATATCCTAATCCCTCAGATATGGCAGACGGAGCGGCTTTGGTTGGGTCTCTCTGAGCTAGCGGAAGCGTCTAATGAGCGATCCTCCGCTTCCAGCACTCCCAGTATCAAACGTCTCCTTCCACTCCAGTCGTTTACCCGGGGACTGATTCTCTATGAAGTCAATGCTACTGCTTGTTCCAGTGCTTCGGCTTCAAACGCCAGCGTGCCTTTTGGGGCCGCGTACATATCAGCTCTCTTCCTCTTCCTCTCCTCCTCTTCCTCTCTTCCCCCTGCTTTTTGTTCCCTGTTTCAAGTCTTCCCAGGCGTCTGAGACTCTTTGTCTTCTCCCTCTTTCTCCCTTTCAAGTCAACACAGGTGGGAGCAAACAGCCTGGCAGTTTTCCTCCTCTTTTTATACCTTTGCTTGTTGTTCTTTGGGCGACTGCTCCTCTCTTTCTATCCCTCTCTTCTCCTTCTTTCTGTTTCTCCAAATTGAAGAATCCTTGATCTACCG
>OMNM01001159.1:8372-17739 GCA_900302745.1 Parablennius parvicornis
TGGGGAACGCAGTGGCTTGAGAGAGAACAATATAAATGAATGCACAGGAATGTGGGGTGGATTAATGGTTGGTACATTTTTTGGACAGCGAGAAAACCAACAGTTCGTTTGCCAATGAAGGGTTTCTCTGTTTGGAGTTTGCATGTTCTATCACAATGATTACCAAACTGTGGTACATGAGCACCCTCTAATGGTACATAGGGGCAAGTAATGAATATTGAAAGTATATACAATCATCAAAATTGTACAAATCCTAGCATGAAAGAATATTATACATCAAATTCATATTTGAAATAAGTATACAAGTAATAAGTTCAGCTAATAGGATAAGCCTCCGCTACTGTAGGCTAGCCTTAATGGTGGTATTTGGACTCTTGGAGTGCTCCATATTTTCTCAGGTGGGAAATACTGGGAAATTGAGAACTGTTTATCTAACTAAACTAATCATATATTATTAGTCATCTTGGGGAAAATTCCCTTTTCTGCATTTACCCATCCTATATCTACGATGTGGTGGGAGTCGAATCTGCAAACTCAACCAAATCCCAAGTCCAGCTTCGGGGCCACCACTGCCCAACTATCTCTTGAGCATGCCTGAAATAAGTCTCACTCTTTGAAGATGTGGTTATTGTAATGATTTTATATTGCTCCTGTGTGTAATGTCCAAGGTGCACTTTGCTTTATTTGCCCGGGGTCAGCTTTGATTGTCGCCAGCTGTTTTTACCTCTCAGTTGCATAAGACACATTTGGAAGACAGATGGATAAGTGGAATGTTTTTCCAGATTAGAGTTGATTTTGAGTGAGAGTGAAAAAGATAAGAGTGCAGAATTCTTATATGTTGGATGAGCTTAGCTTATCTTCAAAGAAACCTTTAGTGCATACATAGATGATACCATCTTCCTTGGAAAAAAAACATAAACAACATCATTCTTTTTCATATTCTGTTTCAGTTTAGTATTTGTACTTACAGTAGATGCTAAAAGTAGATCTCTTCAAGTAATCGCTGTGCAGTCGGCGGTAACAGAACCATCGTAACCTTATTGACGAGTCCTTCTCGCTCGTGTCTCCTGCTAATTCAGATAATGCTCTGAATCTGCGGGGACATGAAGTCAGAGCTTTGGCTCAGACTCAGCGGTGAGCTGGAGACATTTTGCTGATCGATGGGAGAGCCCGCAGCATCAGCTGGAATCAATAAGCCACCAGCTCTGCCCACTGCGCCACACAAAGGCACACACGCATGAAAGTCTGTTCACACATACTGTATATGGAAACAGCGCAAGGAGAATAAATTACTCCCTCATGCACTTTAGCATTTGCCACCTACGTGTTGGAGCCAACGGATGGCTGAGCCACAAGTGAAAGGCCTACAGTCCGAATATTCCATTACGGTCATCGATTGGACCGCGGCACAGAGTTGTTGCCATTTTTTTTTGAGCACCACAAAACTCATGCTCAGTCTATTTTAGGTAAATAACATTAGTGGAAATTTCTAGAACTTTTCAAGAGACCCACATAGAAACATACACAGAATATTACACAGCAAAAAAATAGCAAACAGGTCAAGGCCAATACATTGATCAAATGAGTCAAAGAAGTCATATTCAAATTGATTTCAAGTCATTTTTACTAACTATATTAAGTAGTTATAATGGATGATGAAAAACTTTTGCTTGAGTTGATTATACATGTCCATGTTAAGTAAATAAACAAACATCTTTGTTCCGTGTTGTAGCAGCATAGAGAGCAAAGAAGCCCAGACGTCTCAGTTCCCCGCAACTTCCCCTCGAGCCGCTCTCAGATCGAACCGGAGATGTAATCTCTCCGGCGCGTCCTGGGCCGACCTCAGGGCTTTCTCCACTTGGACGTGCCTGGTAAAGCTCTAAAGGGAGGCGACCGGGGGGCATCTTAATCAGATGAACCACCTTAACCGGCTCCTCTCAATGTGGAGGAGCAGCGGCTCGACTTTGAGTCTCTCCCGGATGGCTGAACTCTATCACAAAGAGTGACGCCTGCCTCCCTGCAGAGAAAAGCCATTTCAGCTGCTTTCATCTGCTTCAATCTCATTGTTTCAGTCATAACCCAAACTTCATGACCAGAGATGAGGGTGGGGATGTAGACCGACTGTTAAACAGAGAGCTTTGCTTTTACAGCTCAGTTCCCGCTTCACCACAACATTTCAGTACAGCGACTGGGTTACTGCAGCTGTCAATCAAATGATCCCTGCTCCCACCAGTCGTGAATAAGACAGTAAGATACTTCAACTACTCCACCAGGGAAATCAAAAAAGGTTGTATGTAGGCTGTGTCAGGAATTTAATCACCGCCACTAAGGCATTGTGGTATTAACTCAGCGTTGGTAGCCACACTCGGGCCAGTTTGATATACTTTACTCAGAAATGATGTGATTCTACCCAGACTGTGAAGATAAAGCAGCTCATTATGCCGATGATCTTGGAATAAATGTAATTAATTTTGTTGACTGGAACATGCCTAGTGGAAGTAAAGCATTATAACCACTTAAACCCAAACTTTAAAGAAACCATGAAACAAAATCTGATCTTATATTTCTGTCTATTTGTATATTTGTGGTCAAAAGGCTACATCTCAATGCATTTTTCCATGATTGTCAGTTAAAACTAATATTAAAAGCTACTGCTGCAGACTTGCTGAGTTGAATATGCATTTCCTTTGAACATAGGATAAGGAAACTCCTCTGTGTAACTTGGTAAATGACTCTTGTTGTACATTAAGATAAAACAGATTTGATGTCAGAATATTCCAATTATGATTTTATTTGACAATCATCTGTCACAAATATATAGAGTTAAAGTAATGATTGGCACATAGATCCAAGATAAAAGCTGGGAAATGTGTTTTTATGTGAAGTACTTAGTGTTTTCTCTGTCTCTTCTGCACTCGGCCGAAAGCATACATTAAGTGGATAATTATAGTTATTTAAAAAAAATAAATTTCCTGGGTTTCACCAGTAAAGACACCCTCTCCACTCTAAAAACCACAGATCCAAGTCTTTTATGTCTTTGTCAGTTTCTGTCCACCTGATCGAAAACATTTGTCCATGTCTTCCTTTTCCTCCCTATTTCCCACCAGGCGTCCCAGCCAACTCTGTAACTGTTGACTAATGACTGTCTCGTCCTCCGTCTGCCCTCTCCTCGGTGTTGAGTGATGGGAGGGATAAAATGTCCAGTAATCAGTGCAGCCACAACATACTGGTTGTGGTAAATGACAGCCTGTAGGGAAAAGTACACACGACCTGCAGGGAAATGCAAACGCATGGTCTCACGAGTGTGTCTGTTGTTAAAACGTCGGATGTTGGCTCGTTTCTGGTTTCCATAAAAGACACATGAAATACTTTCTGAAGTTCTGAAGGCCGGGACACACCACTGCTGGATTCAGTTCTCCTGTGGCTTGTGGTATTTCTTTATAAGACGGTCTAATTTGGGGGGGGATTAATTGTTCAACAAGCTGGATTGGGAAAACTATACTAAGTCTTTTGTGTTTTTGTGATAACCATGCAGGATTTTGGATATTGTAATATCAAGATATGCCTCAAGTGTTGCATTGTTCTGGTTTTGAAAGCTATCTTTATAATGATTACTATTACAGTATTCCTTGAATTGTCTTGTGTGTATATATTTTGTGAAAGCACCTAAAATATAGCTTTATAGGTGTCGTCTCTGTTTTTGTAGAAGAGCCCAGTCATTATCTTATGGGTTCATTTGGCTATGGAGAGTTGTCCATACCTGCAGAATGATAGTGGGAAAACTGGCAGTAGGACCAGCTTCATCTTCCTCTCCTGCTCCTCTTCCTTTGTTGAGTTTTTTAATTTACAGTTAGATACAGAAAATGCTCATCTAAGTATCGACGAAACTGCTTCAAAGCTGATAAAATAAGTATCCGTGTCCCTAGTAGTAATTTAAAATTGGATCTGGGCGTGGTAATATGTTGCCTTGAATTAACAACTTTGCTGATGAATATTTTTATAAACTGGTCACACAAATCATCTGAAGCTTTTTTGTTGTGATGTCTTGGCGAGGTAATGTCATTGATTTGTTTGTAAGAACACACACATTCACAGCCCTTTGTCAAAGATATTGTCACTTTAGTTGACTTCTTTGTCCCATTAGCTGGTCTCTCATGAAATATACTGCACAGCACTGCCCCTACAGGTCATCGCTGGTACTCCTCTGTTTGCTGCAAATCCAAAATCTACCTGAAAATATCCCAAAACATGTTTGTATCCCTCTGTGTATTTGCCTTTGCGTATACTTTATTGTTAACTTCTTTCTTTTGTATATCATAGAACTTTTCTTTCATGTGTTTGGCCAAAATGTTGATTTAATGTCAACACAACAGTGACACATGGGAGTATAAACACAGTGACATTTGCACTGTTGTATCTCTTTTTGTGGATATTTTTGAGTCTTAATTGCTTAAATCATGGAACGTAACCCCAAACCAATCTCAATACAACTTGCTATGAGTTGCATTATTTCCTTCAAATTTATATATAAAGGTAATGACTTACACTTGTAATTCAAGGTGGGTGCTATTTAGTGTATAGAAGATAAGTAGACCAGGATTCAACAGATAAGAGGATAAAAGTGAAATAGTGTCCTTATGTTGGGAAATTAAAATGAACCACATGCTTTTTCTTTTTTTTTTTTTTTCAGTTCCTGCTCCCCTTTGCAGCCCACTCGGTCTGCTGATCTGTCACTATGGAGTGACTTAATTTCCACCCAGACAAATCACTGTCAGTCACACTGTCAGACTTTGGTCACGTTGCCTTCACAAACAGCGGCAGTCGGTCTCTGAGGAACTTTTGTGTGTGCGTGTGTGTGCGTGTGTGTTTGTTTGATGTAAACACACCTTCGCCGTTGTCTTCAAGCTGTATTGACACTGTCAACTGTGTCCATGTTTACAGCTCTACTTGTGTTTTTACAGTTAAATAAATTCTCTAACAGAGTTTAGTTCTGTTATGCCTGAACAGGTTGAACTGTAACAGTTTTACGTTGTTGTTGTGCTGTGTAGATGCTTTTGGAGTTGACTCGTGGAAATTGCAAAAAAAAAAAAAAAAATCCACCCCCATGACGTTAAAATGCCAAGTTTGAACTCGGACAAGTGTGACAAGTTCGTGCAAGCAGTGGTAAAGTTTCATGGATTAGTGGTTCTGAAACCATGTGAAACAAGAAAATACAGTCTTCAGCCAATAAGCTATATACTGTTCTTGTGTTTACGTCTTAGATGAGAAATAATTATTGATTATATGCCGCATCATCCTAACAAGAATCAGCACTTTTTTTTATCTCTTAATACATGTAAAAAGCTAGAACATGCTGAAGATATATATATAAATTTAATATTACAATAAGATCATAGTTTTAGTCCTTCAGAAGTACAATACATTAGTGCTAAAACACAATAAATAAAGTTAAAGATGAGTTTCAAAGATTCCATGATAATCTATAAGACATTTTGTATTATCAATTACCGGTAGTCCGTTCTTTTTTGTTTTTTTATTGCACGAAATAAGAAGATACTACAGACTTACAAGAAGATGAAACCAAGCTGTGCACGAGAGGAAAGAAGACCAAGGAAATCCTCCACAACAATCCTCCCTTAATGAAAAAAAAAAAATAAATAATAATGATAATAACAAAGGGTGATGGAACAGCAAGCAGAGAAACCAAACAAAGGAATAATAAAAACAGTCACCTAAACCACACGACATATCAACAGAATCAGTAGGACACTATTTGGATGGAGATAATTAAGTCATTCAGCTTTAAAAATGGCCAAGGAGTAATGCTTTCTAAGTGATTTGTCTATTGAGTTCCAGCATTTGAGCCCTCAAAATCTCGATGTTTAGAGACATGACAAATGGGTAAATTAGAGTCTTTGGGTTCTTTGCTGGGTAGAAATGAATGGCTGATGATAATAGGATAAAGTTGGTTATTTATGTGCTTCAATGTCTAAATTTTAGTCGGACTACTTCTTCAGACAAAGTCTGCCTTCATAATCTTTATTTCCATGCATCGTTGAGAATTTTCTTAACAGCTGCTATCATGTTGGGTGGAGTTGTGAATGGAATAGCTCCTTCTTTGAAAATTGGATCACTACTTGAAAATCATTTACTTTCAAGTCACTCGTGAGAAAAAAGGGAAGTGTGTTATTTTGCTTAATGAGATGCACTTTGTACTTGAGTGATGACAGATTGTGTGTGATGTTTTATTTGTGAGTCAAACCAAACTCATCTTTTTCACCTTTAGTGTGTGGTGTGTCTGCATTTCAATGTCGGCATAAGTCTTAAAAAAGAAAATCAATTTCAATTAACTGCTGATCTTGAGCTATCTAATGCCACTGAAATATAGTAAAATTGCAAAAAGCATAAAACTTGATTCGATCGAAGCCACTAAAGGGGTTGAGGTAAGATTTTTCTCAACAACATTCATGATTTTCCTATCTCAGACTCCAGTGTAAACGAGCTCGGGTGGTTTGGCAAAAATAGTGACCATAGTATATTTTTCTATATCACTGAATATCAATCACAGTTGCTGCAAGTTACATTTCAGAACCTTTTGTGGAAAATGCATTTTTTATCCATTCCCATTTTGAGAAACGTTAGAAGAACATTTAGAGCCACCTTTATTTCTATTTCTCACGTGCATTTTTAGGTATACAATGTAGATTTTCTATACAGAGACTACTGAAAAAGCTACAAATACCAACAAACAGATTGCTTATCTATTCTTAATTTAAACAATATTGATTGTAGACAAGCATGCAAACATATAAAAGCCATGTTCAGTACAGTCACAGCCCCTGGGTTAATTAGCTTGGCTTTAATAACTTATGGACTTGAGTTTACTGCAACAACACTGCAAACATAAATCAGACAACCTTAATGGTTTAGCGACTTATTGATTTTTGTTTACAGAAAGCATCAAAACTGGCTCACACACTCAATTCCAGTGAATAAACTTCTTGCAGAAGCATGCTGGAGTTAGCGTGTCCTGACTGTTAGAATAAGTAGATTCCCTCTGCATTTTTTTTCTTGATCGTACGTGACTCTTGTGATGCAGTTCATCACTTCATTATGTCTGATTACATTGGACTTCCTGTGATGCATGTCGTACAAGGCTTCCCACAGAGATGAGTTTTTTCCCACAGTGCTCTGGACCGATTGATGGGAGTCATATCCCCCATCACTGCGCCAGAAATGATGATTATCATCCGCAACCGTGACACGACCGTCCAGACTGAGGCTGCATTGTAAAACATTGGTTATGTAATCCGATTAGGGGGCCTCATATAAAAAGAAATGAGATTCCTTGTCATTTGTGCAGTTCAGACTGTCATAAAAAATCAGATCTGAGCTGCATATGGGTGACAAAATCAGATTTGGGCCGCTTTTGCCTGCAGTCTGAAGGATTCATTGGAGCACAGCCAAGAAATTGTGAAAAGTAGGGTGGATAAATGTAGACTGAAATGGACACAAGGACAGAAAATGTAGACATACGAGACACGATCGTTGCTAATATTTAAATACATTAAGAGAGCAAAAAAGTTTTTTCTGATTTGTAAATGTTTTTATGTGTGTTCCCTGTTTGTTTTTACACTGATCTTTTAACTGTCACAAACCAGGACAGGACCCAAGAGCGGACTCTCACACAGATAACCAGATTCAAAAAAACCTTTTTATTTAATGTCTCGCAGGTGAACGTGTCCTGGGGGTGATTCGAGCAGAAATCCAAAACACAAAAGTAGACGCACAAGGTTAACTTTGAGGACACAAGACATCCAGACCCAGGATACGATGACTTACTGGCACAGATACACGGGGAGAGGCAGTTAATTTATACTAGGAGTAAACGAGACACAGGCGAGGCACATCACCCAATCAGAAGCTCTGAGGGCAGACAGGAAGTACAAGTCACACGAGACAGAGAAGACAGAAGAGTACAAAATAAAACAGGAAGTAAGAAAACACAGACAAGACTAAGACACATCAGGAGTCCTGACAATAAGAAGACGGTGAAATATCACTTATTGTATCATTCGTCATCTCGTTCATTAAGTAAGGGTTTTAACGGATAATATTTTTATTCTTTCATTGTCTTGAGCTGAATGACTGAATATATAATAGTGTGTCCATTTTGAGACATCCATCCATCGATATCATACTTATACTATGCGGATGTGCAAGAATAGCTATGAAATAGACTGGGCAATTTTGTGGTTTTCCAGATTACTTGTAGGGGAAAAACTTAGCTAAATGTGAACTGTGATTTGCTGTGGCAAATGTATGAGTCTCATGTGACAAATACTGCTCAGCTTCAACATACAGTCAAGAAAATATAGTATTTACGTATGTACATCACAGATATATTGATTTGATACTTGAACCTTTGCATTAACTGGATGTTAAAGTATCCAAATGAGCAGAATAACTGAATTCAGAACAAAAAGACAAAAAAAATCCTCAAACAAAAGAATAGCAGTTTAAAAAAACATGAAATAAAATCTCCCCAATATGATCAAACAAGACTAGAATGTAAGTAAGAAATTTTGGGAGAGCAAATGATTAATATGATAATAATAGACACAACAAAGTCCTTTGTCAGCAGAGCAAACAATAAAAACACACAATCATGATATAATGATTATATAATATATTATGAGTATAATAGAAACAAATTAAATGGGTTTGATCTTGGTTTTACTCAGAATGAGACTCTTCCAGAGTGTCTAGATTGACACCATTGATTTTATTGATTTTGAGAGACCCTCCTCTCAGCGGAACTCTTGCCTCGTCCTCATGTGTAGCATAAATTCCATTAACGTAGGTCAGACTCAAGAGTCTCAAGCCTCCGTGCACTCTACATTTCCGCTTATCATTTACACTGGAGCGTTTTCTTTTCATTGGTGGCTATAATGTCTGTCGAGGAGAAAAGGTCCGTTGTTCGCGTGAAAAAGCTCCGGAGAACCTTTCAGCCCCTCCCTCCTCCACAGCTGTACATTCTGCTCCGAGTGTGTGGGGTGAACTACTTGCCCCGCAAACCCCGCCCTTTAACATCGGCGATCGGGGCCAAGGGGGCTATCTATTTTCAGGTAGCTCACTCCCACTCCTTACTATGAGAAGTGATTGCGTTGACCTTTTTGGCCCCATAGAGCTCACATAATGGTCCTCTTATTGAAGACGGTGCTGACAACCATCACTTTGAAGGCAAGACGGCGTCACCTGCAGAGCTGCCGCTCAATGCCAGCGAAAAGCACAAAAGATATGTGTGTGGTGACACGCCAGCCAATAACTTTTTTTTTTTTTTTTTTTTTCCCCTGCCAGTGCCCCC
>OMNM01001159.1:23009-51118 GCA_900302745.1 Parablennius parvicornis
TTTTTTTTTTTTTTTTTTTGTTTCCTTAAGGGAGCCATGTGTCCCCACAGTGACACAAGTCCCCCTGGGTCAGTGTGCAATCACTGTAGGCGTCCCCTCGAGTGCAGAAAAACAAGCACACATACACACAAAACTGGTTGGAAGAGTCAGAACTAAAATGTCTTTAAAAAGCTGTTTAAAAAGATGTTTACGTCAGCAGTCTTTCTTGGAAGTCATTAAAGCTTCAGTAAAGATGATTTTTAAATGAAAGGTCTTGCAGGGTGAAAGACATTTCTGCACTGCCAGACCCCGTCAGCGTAAACACCCTGCATCCTTTACTTGTCACCAGCCTATTGTTGTTGTGTGGCTGGTAGGTTTGCACCACTTAGGAGAAGTGAGTTTACTCTCCAAGCTTATTTTTCTTGTATTTTCTTCACATGGTTCAAATGACCCCATTAATGCTTCCCATTAACAAGCAGTCTGTATGTGGATGTGCAATCTGGACGATGGCATCTGATCCACCAGCTTCTAATACGGGTTGTCGTTATCTCCAGTCTGCAAGGAGATGTGATCAGATATAAATATGCAAATGTGTTCTGCGGGGGAGCAGACTTGTCAGCACGGTACATCCAAGGTAATTTTGAGATAAACCAATTTTTTTTTTTTTTTGCAAAGGCAGACTTCTCGCTATCGCAGCTGTCTTGTGCTTCCAAGTGTATGCTAGAAAATCCTCTCACAAACATGTTGTAAAAACCTTTAATTTACTTCTTTGCTTGTCTTGTTGCTTTAATCAACAAATCAGATCTGAAGAAGTACTTCTGTGTACTCGAGTGTGTGTGTTTGTGTGAGCAGGTGCGGCAGTGAGGTAATGCACATGAGGAGCAGTTGAACTGGAAAATCACTGGACCGTGCCGAGGTTGCACCACATGCCGCCATGTGTATCTACATATGTGTGTAACCGAATCTAGTTCAGTGAGGTGGCGAAGTCTCCGCAGAGCCTATTCAGGTCACGGTCAAAATGAGAGAAAGACACAGAGAGACAGAACCAGAGGAAAAGAAGTGTAGTGGAAGTCGGAGGAGGGTACAAGCACTCTTGGCTTCTCGCTGAGAAAACCCCCTCTCTCCTGAGAGAGGACAGGACAGCAGACAGGAGAGGACGAGAGGGAGAAAGTGTAGTAATAATGGAGAGCAATGATGCGAAGCAAGGGTTTAGGCTTAGTGAGACAGGAGAGTTTTGATGAGTTAGAGGTAAAGAGATTAAAACACTGACCATAGTATAAAGTTCCCAGCAGGGAGATGCCTGTTTATTTTGGCTTCCTACGTATAAAGTCACCACAGTGGATCATGTGATCTATGTGTGTCGCTTGAACGACTGTTTTGAGTTGTATTTATTGCACATTGAGTTGATGAGCAACTCATTCTGAATAGTTTGTTTGTGCTTGAATGGCAGCTGATTTTCTGATTTTAAGATATTTTCTCTGACAGCTGTTGATATCCAAAGGCAAAAAAGAGCCTCTTCTTTTTCCTCGTCTGATGTGTTTAATATGAAATGTGTGGTTAGGGCAGCAGTGTCAAACACGTTTTAGTTCAGGGTGCACATACAGTCCAATTTCATCTTGAGTGGGCCGTGTCTGTAATGTAGTCCTATAATAACCTTTAAATGTCCACTTTTCTGTGTTGTGGTATAGTATACTTGCTGAAATTATCTATAGTTCACAAAAGCCAAACAATCACTATCGGAAAATTACTATCATCTCAACATATAAGCAGTTTCAATGATACCTTCTGATGTAAAATACAGTGGAGAAAGAAAACTAGATCCAGTCCAAAAATCACAATTTGCTTGGTGGTTTGGTGGGCTGGAGTGGAACTTCTTGTTGATGCCCCTATTTTAAAGAGCTTACAACTGTGGTAACTCTACACAAAAACTTATTTTATAATTTAATTTTGTCTGCATTTTACTGTAATATAGATTGAGTTCTATTTTTCAACTCTAGTTAAATGGCCTTTACATGAAGACTACACTGGGACTCACATATGGAAAATCGAGTTGCATGCAACCCTAATCGTGATTTTCCAATAATTTAATGAGCAAAACCAGTTATTTCCTCACTAGTTCAACAAGTCACTGTTTTATTTGTGAAGAGAATCTGTAAGTGGACTTTGGAGCAATGGCCACTTTTCTACATTGAATAGAGGTTCAGCACAAGCTAAAACTAGAAAAGCACTCCGAGAGCGCAGACTTCCGCCAAGCACCTCAGTTTCCCCATAGTTTAATTTGAAACAAAAATAATCCTATATTTATTTGATCTATTTTATTATGATTCTTGAACAATAAGACATACCCTTAGCATTGACAACTATGAATGACATTAGTGTTATTTATGATTTTCCAACTAGAAGCAACATATAATGGCCCTATCTCGTAATGATAAAGAATCCTTTAAATAATTCCTGGATCCAGACAGTGATCTGGATCACCTACATTTCCTGAAGATTTCATAAAAATCCGTCCATAACTTTTTGAGTTATGCTGCTAACAGACAAATAAACACAGCCGAAAACATAACCTCCTTGGCGGAGGTAACAAATTCATATAGATCCACCTTATAGCACTGCATTATGTGATAACGTTGCAATATGTGATAATGGTGCAGTATGTAATATTGTAATAAATGTTCTACTCAATATGTAATAATGCTGCATTTTGTAATAATCTGCTCAATAGAGTAATAAAGTTATGTAATAAACATTGCTGCATTTTGTAATAACTTGTTACAAATTAAAACAGTTATTACAAAATGCGGGTGCTCTACTTGTTTTTAAGAAAACGCAATAACTTGGTGCATTATGTAATAAATAAAAAAAAAACAACAACTAGTAGGATGTTTTATTGCTCAAGCCTAAATGAAATGTAACTATTCATGTAGTTTATTACAGAATGTGGCAAAGTTAAATTACAAAATGCATTCAAGAATTTTATTACAAAATGCGGCAGATTATTACATAATGCGGCGCTACACACCTTCAACACCGCTTTATCCTGTGCAGGCTTATGCGACGCTTCAGCTGATCCCAGTTCAGCTATTTCACCCTGGACAGGTCTCCGGTCAATTCACATTTATTTTGATGAAATTTATTCAGAGCCAGTTTCATTGGTACAGACATTCATTCACATGTCTACTTGGACTATGTGTAGGTCCTTTCAGGCAACTCGGAGGAGCGGGCGTTCTCCTTTTTCCTGTGGCCTTTTCGTGTTTTTGTCCTGGAACAAACCTTTGATTATGCTGTCAGCCCTGCTTTCTTGTACATGCAGCAATGTCTCAAGTGCTTTTGTGCCACAACATTCAACATAAAAAGAGCCTTCAAGAGGTGCCCTCGGTGTTCTGTACAATATAAATCATGTTCTTTGAAATATGTGGTATCATTATACAGATGACACTCCATGCATAATATGCATAAGTAAGTGTTCTTTCAATGTTATCTTTCAAAGTTTGTTTCAGTGTTGTTGTCGTTTTGTGTAATGGTCACAGGAAACGGTGATTTGGGGAGAAAAAGGACATTTGGGAATATAATGATTGTTTTTGAGAAAAGATCAATAATAATTCTTTATTCCAGAACCTAATCCTGACATTTAATTTTTGTTTATGAAAATGGATGGTTTAGCGCTGCAGGGTGTTGCACTGGAACGTTATAGTGTGAAGTTTTACATTTTCTCCCTCCGCACGCACTCGTTTCCTGCTTTTGGCACAATTTGCAGTGAGATGGGTTCCAGCTCTCTGGTTCATGAAGTCTCCAAATTTACTTTCATTGAAAACACGAGAAGAATTCTGAAATGTCAATCTGGGTGATTTGTCATTAATACAGTCAGTTGACATGTGACTGTAGCATAAACAGACTTTGAGTGAGATTGTGTTTAGTTTTATTTGGCAGATTCAACTACTGTTCAGACGGAAGAAGTCAAAAACAAGACATCAAGAACTGTGATCTAAAAAATAAATCCAGCCAGATGAGACCAGAGTTAACAAAATGGTTGGGATGAAACACTGACAAGCAAACAAAAGATGTGCACTGGCAACTTACAAGAGTAAATACAATATAGACATGAATCTCCTGACAATGAGGCTGATAACGACATGCCGGGGATCACAGCAATGATGCACTCGGCACAGAAAACACAAAGACAGCAGGGAGAGACGACGTCTGGAACAAAAGGAGAGTCAGAGACTCTGGCGGCAACACAACCCACTACATGATCTATAGCTGATGAGAGAAAACAAGTCTTTGACTCGACATGGTGTGAATTTTCAAAATGCAATGACAATGATATCAAAGATGAGACAAAGCCTGATCCAATCATGGATATCTAACAAGAAAGACAAACACATAGGTCACACAACGATCACATCATTGCCATATTTATTTTTAAGAAAATTAATGTATGAAGATTTGATGATTTTGCTGACGTCGCCAATCTCAAAGTCATTCATACATTCACATATAAAATAATGCCTCTAATGGAAAGATGGTCATTTGAATAAAATTTTGTTCTGGATATTATATATTATAATTAAATTCAATTACACTTCAATTTTCACAGTAAAACACAATGAAGTGCAACACTTGCTCCAAATGTGAAGATGGAGTTAATATATTATATTTACATTAAACCATTCAGTGTTTACAAGACATTATGACACATACATTACATATAATTTCACAAAGCACCACATTCCTGAAGGTGCGCGTCATAATCTATCCTGATCCCAAAACGTCACATCGTGGACGGAGCGAGTGTGGCAATGTTTGCACTTCCGGTGCAATAATTCATCCAAATAAATCCGGTGTAACGTCCACTTTCAGTATTATGATCCATCTTAGCTCTTTGTTACTGTTTAATGTGTGTGATTTTATACCTTTTTGAATTTTTAAAAACACTTTTGAAGCTGGATGTGTGAGCCTTTTGCAAAGACATTTTGTTTACAAATGCGCTTATGGTGTATATTTTTCATTGACAATAATAAAGATCAATTTATGTAAAGTTGGGGGCAATTTCTGCATGTAGTAATGTACTAGTACTGTGCATTCTTAATGAGTAATGATTGAGCAATAAGTAAACACAAATGACTGTTTTTGGTTTCTGTATTGAAAAATGTACACTCTTTCACACATCCTCTTTCAACTTTTATCCCCTTTCTTCGCCCGTGGTTGAACCTGGACTCCAAAAAGACTTCAAACGACAGAAATAGAGAGTAAGACTCGCACAAATGCTTCCTCTACTACTTGCCGCTCAGGTCAGATAATTAGGAGGCTTACTTCTTCTCAAAGTGAAACTCTTTTACTACACACCTGTGCTGGTTTTGATCCTCTTAGCTCTTTTCTAACATCCCTTTAAGGCTTGTTTTTCCTCCTGCTTGTCTTTTATCTCCTCTCTGCCCTCATCCAGTGGGCTAAAAACCCAATTTATTTCTGTAACCTAGGAGAGGGTTATGCACATCCTGGGGGAGTTTTCTTCTTTTTCTTTTTGCTGTTGTGTCATCACGGTAACACTGTCAGGCACATGGCCTGTAATGCAACTCCAAAAGGCACCCTGAATGTATTCATTCGTTTCAAAACGGGTAAGAAAAAAATGAAGGGAAATGAAGGAAAAGGGACTGGTGGATAAAGAGGGAAGAGGTGTGGGAGAAAACGAAGATTGATCCAAGGAGGGAGAGAGAACGGGACTGGAGGGTGCAGAGGTGGAAAATCAACACAGACACACATGTACAGTAGCTGTCAGTCAAGTCGGTCAAGTAGCCACAAATGGATGTGAGCAGTTGCCACGGTAACCGTTGCCCATAGATGTGTTATTGTGTACCACCCCTCAGTGAAGGTGTGTGGCAGACAAAGGGAGATAACACCCCCCCTTTTCTGACCTCACGCTGAAGCTCCATCAGACGTCGTGTGTAATTAGAGAGTTGTCATAAGAGGCCGTCCCACCACTCTGAACGCCTTTTCTCCGTCTTTGCTGCTTTTTCCCGCCCTCCTTTTTATTCCTCCAAGGGAAAGATCACGAAGAGGACAAAGTGTATTTCCTTCCCGTCTGGTATCAGATTTCACTTCCCGTTGTGACTGACAGCTGTCATAGGTGATGCTTCAGAGGCACAGCCATGACGGCGGCGGGAGGATCGCGCTGGTATAGTTGGCCCCTGGGGCGGAGGAGCAGCAACGGTTTGACAGCAGTGTGAGATCAGCACTGTCGCATTTTCCCCCTGACTCTTTGTGTTGCAGGCTGTGTTTACTATAGAAGTGATGTGAACTTAAACTCAAACTGATAAAAAAAAAAAAA
This sequence comes from Parablennius parvicornis, assembly GCA_900302745.1. Taxonomy (NCBI): domain Eukaryota; kingdom Metazoa; phylum Chordata; class Actinopteri; order Blenniiformes; family Blenniidae; genus Parablennius; species Parablennius parvicornis. The sequence continues at coordinate 29,317 of OMNM01001159.1, forward strand.
AAACAACTTCAGGCTAAAATACTGATTAGAAGAAATTTGAACTTAAAATGTATTTAAAGAAAACCGGTGTGAAATATTTTGAATTTGTTTATGTGCAACTGGGAAGTGGGAATATTCAGACTTCTAGGTGGGAAAAATACATTTCTGTCAGGAGAAGCAAAATTTATCTCACTTTCATTTAGACAAAATCACAGAATTCCCTTTACAATACAAACTAAATGTAATATTTATCTGCAGATTTCATTGGAACATTGAATTCTTCACTCTTGTTGTTAGGCTTCAGACTTGGAAATTGGAATTTATTAAATTAAAAACCTTTCCGAATGTCCTTCTCCATGATTGCAGACATACATTGTCTCCTATTGAGTTAAACTAGCCCTACAAGATCTAATGGCATTTATAGGTAGGTTTTTGCAATTTTGTTTTGTATTAACTACTAAATTTCTTCCTCCTAAATCAATTTTTGTGATGATAAATTTACAGCACATAAATCGAAGCAGCAAATGTTTTGGTTTTTTGTTCTTTTGCTTTAAAATATGCATTGTCGTAAACCTGGAATAAAAATAAAAACGAGACAATGTAATCACATGGCAACTTAATGACTCTTCAGATATGATTAGCACGTCTCATTACATTTCTGTTAATCAGCACGTTTGATCTCTTTAGATGGATAAAGAGATTCCATTGTGCTTGATGCATATTTTAATGACTGCCTCTTTAATTAGATACAAACCATACTAACCATACAGATGGGAGTTATGATTAATTTTATAACTTTCATGAATTGTTTGCTTCTGCGTCATGTCTCTTGGACTTTCATCAGAAGAAGATTAGAAACTCATCTGAACAATCGTGACAAAAAAAAATCACGCTATTGTTAATCTTAATCGTGTTGTTTTGTAGGTGTGGCTCCCCTCTATTATGGCACGAATAGAAATTTATCAAGGCTGTAGCAAAGCCCTGAAAAGCACGGGCTGTTAATCTAGTAACTGAGTTTTGTAAAGTACAGCCAAAGGATCATATTTCTATTCACTGGTTAACTCCACTGAGTGTGGAGTCATGCACTCGCTCAATATCTATAAAAGTTGTCTATTCAATATTTTTTCTACTGAGTTTATCATCTGACCACCAGGGCTGCAATGTTATTTTTATTATAGATCAGCATGTGCACTATACATATGGTGAAAGACTGAACTGCAGTAGTAGTTGCATGGTGTATTCATGACACAAAACTTATTTTTTTCCCCTTACAAGCACTGAAAAATTGTCCCAAACTTTGTATGCTTAAGTCTGCCATTCTGCCACCAAATGTGCAACCCACTGCAGAAACACTGAAAAAAGATGCTTATTCTTATTCCAAGATATTGAGGATTTTTATTGGCAATATTTCAACTAATCGTTTCAGCCTCACTGGGAAAAGTAATTCACATGATCCATAGAAATTCTCCCTGCTGCTTTTTTTTGTTTAGGAATTTCTGAGAAAATGGAGAGAGAGGTTACGGAGCGCTGCAGTATGTAATAACGGTGTAATATGTGTGGTTTTATTAAAAAGATATTAAGATGTTTTATTGCTCAAGCCTTAATCAAATATAACTATTCATTATAATAGAGAATGTGTTCACAAGTTAGAAACAAAAGTTACACTCATTAATTAACGATAAACACATGCAATCAGCATTATGTTATGTAATTATTATAGATGATACAAAGCATAGAAATACAAAAAGAAACATTTATTACATATTGCACTATTATTACACAATGAGGCTCCACACTCCCGCATTTTGTAATAACTGTTGCAATATGTAACAAGTTATTAGAAAATGCAGCAAAGTTTATTACATAATGCATTCCAGAATTCTATTACAAAATGTGGCGTTTTTACATATTAAGTTGAAAATGTATTACATATTACATCGTTATTACATAACGCAGTGCTACAGGGTATAATGGAGAAATTAAGTTTTGTTGAATGTTCAACAACGAATGAGAACTTCTTGAAATACCTGAGGTGTCGAGGTAGAAAGAGGATGAATGTAAACATATCAAAGCTGTAAACCCACAAATTTATTAAAGAAATCAATTCTTCCAGAGGTTTATAAGAGGTTTCCTTAGAAACCATTGATCTCTCAATTTAAAAAAAAAGAAACAATGACATCTATTTATATGTGTTTGACTCGAAAATAATTTCAAATTAGGATTAAACAGCAGTCGTATTTTTGTGTTTTTGGAAAGCCGTGCTAATAATACAAAGACTATTTTCGTCCTGTTATCCCCGCAGACCTCTCCATGACTCGGATGGCAGCTTTTAGCTTTCCGCTGCCTGGCCCCGGTTGAAAAGAGAGCAGGAGCGAGAGGAAAAGAGAGAGGCATGACTCATTCACATTATCCTCTGAAGTGGAAATCCTGAAAATGTGTCTTACTCACACATAGAAAAACACACACATACACACACAGAAGGGCAAATGGTGGGGGGGCCCAGAAGCCCATTTGGAGTGCCACCACGTGTGATGCGCTTTGAGTTGCACCCGGTCGGAGGATGTGCTGCCTTGACATCTCTCAATTGAAGTAAATGTATTTTAAAAACCCATGCACGACTCCGACTGGGGAAATGAGCTCCAGCAAGCTCGCAGATGGAGGTACATTACCGTGCTGGTGTTTGTGTTTTCCAGCATAAAGGTGTGCACTCACCTTTTCGATGTCCAGGTTTATTCATAGAGGGTGTTAGGTAGCTAAAGTAGCTTTGTTAATCTCATTTTTATCTCCCCTGTATTTGTTAAATCCAACATTTGAAGAAGAAATTGTGCATCAGCTAATCCACAATGTGAGTCATCTAGTAGTTAGAAGTGGGAACAGATGGCAGTTTATCTTTCATGGAGGATTTAGGGATGTGCCATGTAGTACCCTTTGTATGTACATATTAATATGATGCTTGCCAAGAAAATTTCCTCCCCACCATTACGCCACCAGAAACGGCCTGAAGCATTTATCCATGTACCATTTATATGTGATTAAATATTTCCTCACTTGTTATCTAATGTGTCTGGTTAATCAGTGTGATGGGTTTGTTGACACTGAGAAACAAGAGTTGAAGTGTAATAATAAATTTTTTTTTTTAAATAAGTTTTTTTCTCTGCAATTAATGAATTGGAAATAAGGCATCGAAATTCCAGCTCTCGTTAAAACAGTAATACAGTCGACCTTTCACCTTTTAACCAAGTATCAACGCTTTAAAAAACAAACCCTCATTCACGACTTTCAGTGTCTTTAATTAATGCGTAGATATCCAGTTAGAGAATCCTGTCTGCATGATGCACTTATAATAGAAAGTAGTTTGAAAAATCATATTTGGTAAATTTATTAACTAACTTTATTAAACTATTGGATCATCTTGAAAGTTACATTAGTATTGGCTTTTATTGGGGGACTCAATAACAATAAAATGAGCTGTTGAGGGTGTGGACTGTTTTTTTTCATGGTCTTCATGATGGTGTGATAGAATTATATCTCAGAGGGGCGTGTTTCTGTTCGTCAGCCATTAGTGTTCATAAATCTTTTATAGGGGTTGTAAAGTTGAAAAAGTGTCTTCAGACTTTGAACTTAACGTGCTTTTATATCAGCTGCAGCACAGTTAATGGAAACGTTTTATCCACTCAAACAATTATGGTATTAATCTAATCAGTGCATTAGTCGTTCCTCTAAGGACAGGTTTTTGTGGTTGGTACGTGTGCAAGACGTGACCTGGTATCAGTGGTGTACTCTTGAGGAAGCTGACGTGAGGTCACAAACAAATGGGAAGCACCGAGCAGTCTCGTTGTTGTTTTGGGACGAATAAAAGAGATTTCAATGTTGATACAAACTGGAAGAAACTATATTGGTCAGTCGGGGTTGTTGGTGCTAAAACGTGTCTCCACGGAGACACTGAAGGCTTCGAGTCAAAGCCTGGAAACTGTCAAAGTCCTTCAAAATCCTTGGGATTAAAAGGATAACGGAGAAGCATCACCCGTGCTTTCTCGCCCTCTCTGCCACCAGGACCTGCCACATGCAGGTTAAATGGGCGCAAAGATTAAATGTGGACTTGATTTGAATCGCCTTGGAGGTTGTGTACCTGCTGATTTACATGCCCTCATTAGTGACCCCACTTGTCCTCTGCTGTGCTCTGCTATTTTCTGTGGACTATAAGTTACTAGTATATCCATACCCTTATACATTTCATTATTCAAAAAAAAAGATCCAAATTAATGATGAGCTCATAATGCTTTCATAGTGGGCCATTTAATTCCCACCACATCCCTCCTCCTTCTTCCTCTTTTGGGGGGAACATAAATTCCTCACCATCTTATTAATGTCCATCTGGGCTACCGCTCAGTGGGTCCCTAAAACAAAGGACCGCCCAGTATATCACTCACCACGCACCAAATTAGCTTCAAGCTACTGTTTCTTCAAGCAGGAAATGAGGCCCTAAAAAAAAAAAAAAAAAGTGAATTTGAGATGAAACCGCTTAGTTAAAATGGGGGGGTGTTTAAATGTCACATGTGAGAACAGGCCTTCATTTTCTCACTGTTGTGTCAACATGAATAGTTTATTCAGTATCCCAGCTGAGTGATTATTCCAGAGGGATTTCACAGTCTATTTTCCTCTTCAACTGAGCAACATCTTCTCAAAGAAGAGTAGACAAGGACATTTCTTTGAGACTTGATTCGGTTTTTGTTCATTTTCAGTTGAGATTAGTTATGTAGAGCCACATAAAACATAGATGTCTTATGGCATTTATATTAAAAAAAAAAAACCAGCAACAAAACAGAGGAGACAGCAGAAAGGAAACGCTCCCTTTTTTTAAAGAAGAAAGCTCAGCAGAACCGGCGTCAGCTGTTTGGGTGAGCAGATAAAAAGAGAGAAAAAGATTGAGAGAAAAACATACAAATGTTCTTAGGAAGTTGACATCAGACAGAAATCTAATCCAAGCACTGCAAGCATGGGCGTACCAGGAAGTACATTGTTGGATTTCCTGTTGGAAGTTGCGAAGAGGAGAAATCGCAGGTTACAGGAAGGGCGCAGAATATTTGACCCCGTTTTATACAACATTTTCAAATGGAAATGTATTTCCGGTGTTTGTTTGTATGGCAACAGCGCTTGGAGTCACTGAAAATAAAACTTTTTGAAAAAGATTTTTTGGTGAAGCTCAGTCTCACTGTCAACACAAAAGTCCTCTAAAAATGTTGGAGCTGCATACATGTGCTGCTGTCATAGTAAGTAGTTCTGCACATTTATGACAAGTACGACAATAATGAATGAATCCTGGTGCTATTTGTGCTGCTCACTCTTGTATTTAACAGCACTTCATTTATGACACCATCATCTGCTCACATGTGGATACATTTTATTTTTTTCTTACATACAACCGATACTGCGTTGGCTAAAAGACATTTATTTAATATTTACTGCGTAAAGTTATCCATGGGCTTTCATGGGTGTCTGTTATTCCATAAACAGAGTATCTACTAGTTGCCATCCCGGAAATATCTATTGCTTTTTAGCTATTTTGCCATTTTTGTGTGTTTCCCGATCATTTTCAAAACGCTTTCTGAAATGAAAATGCAAAAATGCTTTTTTCAGTTGATCATGTAAACAGGCCCTTGGTGAAATAATGGCTGTTTAAACATATAGCAGCTTTATAAGAAAAGAGTCCATGTTGACTTAAAATCCAATCATGAAAGTATATGACGTTTTGAATATGATGACTATTTACATGGGAACAGCAGAAACGTCCGTGTAGAGAACAATATACTATAAACATTAACAGTGGTGAGGACAGTATTACTGTATCCTCTAAAAATCAGTGCCCACACTTGTTATAATAAACTGACAAACTTTGCATCTGTATATCTCATTAATGTGTTTTTTTTCCTAGATATTTGTTTCACAATAAAGAAAACAAAACATTTTCTTTGTATAATGATGGGGGAAAAAAAGTTAGATGTTTGAAACATTTCCACAAAAGACAAAGTATTTTATTGTCTTATTGTCTTTGCTTTTTTATTTTTTATTTTGTTTCTCTGCGCTTCCTCCAAAATATTTCACAGGGATTCTGTAAACAACCTGTGTTGGTAACACCAGTCGTGGCCAACAGGGTACATAAATAATCACAGTGCTTGGATGCATTTCACCACCTGGTGTTTCTAACTGCTTCCCTCTTTTGTGTCTCTACAGAAACCTGCTGGACAGGGACACTTTCTCCAAATCAGACCCAAGTAAGAGCCACCATGTCTCTTTGTGCTTCTTGTTTTTTGTGCATGAGTGATGATTCAAGAGGTGAAAACTCAGCTTTTGCAAAACGAGGATGACAAGAGGAGAGCATGGGGAAGAAAAGAGGGAATCCTCCTCTTTCATCTTTGGTTTGAATTATGTTGAGTGAGTGTTGTGTAACAGTGAGAAAGTCATTAGGGAAAGAACAAAGGTGATTTTGTTTGTCATATGGAGTCGTGAGTCAATCCTTATGTGTGTTCGTGTTTTGTTTGTTTTGTGCGCAAGTCTGTTTTACCACCGAATGTGTGTCCTTGGCTCGTGGCAGCTCTGACTAATGCAACGGCTCGGCTTTGGAGCTTCTTCCTATAGACTCGGAGAGAGAGAGGAAAAAAAGCTTCTCTTCACACAGATAAAAAAAATAGTCAGCGCAGCGGAGATATGAATAGACTTTCACATTATGGAAAAAGGGCATTTTTGGATTAAAAAGGGAATGACAAATACATTTGAATAGTGATTATTGTAAAAATTAAGCAACAATACCATAGATATACTGAAGTTGTATTTTGTCTACATGTCATATGTTGACTTTTTATTCACTGGATGTACAAATAACTTGGATTCAGTCGCCAAACTCTTGACAGGCCGACACACATTTAGCAAAAAGATCAAACCACTGTCGCATGTCAGCTGCTAAGTAGACCATCCGAAGTGACTTGAAGCTAATGTCTTCGCTCCTCTGCTCGGCTAAAAGCCAATTTCAACTGGCTGCCTCAAATTTAGGACATGTGCACGTGGGTGGCTGCGCTTGGGGAATGAGGGCGAGACGAGATCAAGGTTAAGATTCATGCCTAAAATAATTACATCGCCGCGATCACCAATCGTGTTTGTCATCTTTAGTCGTGTGGAGAGTAAAACTGTGATGTTAGAATGACCTTTGAAGCTCGACGTCTTTAGTGATTTACCAATACACACACACACGCAGCCGGGGAAAAAAACGGAGCACGTCAGCACATTTACAGGTGCGTGGGATAAAAATGACTCAAGGAGGCGATGAGGATGATGATGACAGTGATGAGGATGAGGAACAAACCCTCGGCTTGAACCATACATTGAGACTTGCTTTCATGCTGAGTGGCACTTGCTTTGATTTTGCTGAGCACGGCGTCCTGGATCTCCTGATAAGAGCCGGCCTGACAGGAGAAAAAGAGGAGGAAGGTAACAGAAGAGGGCAATAAATATTATTAAACCATCTGAAATCCCAGCGATGTTTTGTATTTGTCCTGTATTAGCAAAATAATAATGGAAATCTATATGACAGGACAATCCCAAATATCCGTTTCATCAACAGGTAAGATATTTAGTGTGGGGTTGTATGTATTCACATTCATATATCCTGCTGTCACTTTTCAGAAAAGAACATCAAAGGCCTTTGGAGATAAAACATATGACAAGTGAGCTTAATAATATGCTCTTAGTGGCGTTTCCGCAGTAGCTAATGGCCTAAAATGATGGCTTTTAACCTCTAAAGACAGAAAATAGAATACATACATTGAGCTTCACGAATACAACTATTAGATGCTTTGATGTTGTTTTTGCAGTTTCTAATTCATGCGTTTTCTTGCGCATTAGTCATATTCTAATGGTACCTTGAAATACCATGACATTTCAGTTTGTTATTCCTTCATTTGCTTAGTGTCTTATGAAAGTGGCAATGTTTTTGTTTTTTTTCTTCTGAGCTGACTTACTCATCAAACGGCTTAGAAATGTGATTATCAAGTGTAATTTTCATGCAAAAAGAATATAAATTATATAAACAACAGATGCCCAAGGACAATATGGTGGAGATTTGTGTGGATGTGTTAATATTCTGCATAAATTATGTTTTTTTTTTCTTTCTTCTGTTTCTTCTAGTTTGCGTCCTCTACACACAAGGCATGGGCAACAAGGAGTGGAGAGAGGTCAGTGTGTTCACATTGCTTCAACTATGGCTCGGAATGGACCACGTTTTCACTAATATCTAATTAAAGTCCTCCATTATACATTAGATTAGCTTATTTTAATGATTATTATTAGCATAGGGGACCACAAATGAGAGCAAATATTTAATACAGCACTTTTTTTAAGTTAGTCCAGCACAAAACTAACTAAATTATCTTCTCAATGTATTTTTGGCTGATATAATGTTTAGAAATGTCAAAGACTTGCTTCATGTTTACATATTTATTGCAAATCCATTCAATTCATTGTCAACATTCCATATCAAACCGTGAATCTCCATCAAGGTCACAATTTAAAAAAAACAATCATTACTTCTGCAACCTCTGTTTCATCTCATTAAAGGGCAAGAATGAAGAAAACAGTGAATGTAATGCATTCAATTGCATTCAATTATGTAAAATGAATGCAGGACACATTTACTTTAAGATAATTTTTAGGTTATTTTTTTAAAAGAGATGTAAGTCACGCATTCTCTTATATCTGCTGGCAGGCTGTTACAAAACTGACCTCCTCTTATGGACAGCACAGTTTGGGCTCTACACAGGATTACCTACCCACCAGCTTCTGCCCATACAGCAATTATAAAATACAATACACTTTTCTTAATGTGATAATATATGTGCATTAGAGTTTCAAGTTTCACTCTCAAAGCCTTAGAATTGACTGTTTTAATCTCAAATACAATTATGTGATGTGCTTTGCCCAGTTTGTGGGTTAAATAGCTTCAATCACGAGGCGAATAGATTTCATCCCCTCCTGGGATAAACATAAATTGGTAGTAGTGGGAATGCGCCTGACAAATCACACCCTCCACATGGTGCTATTTTCTGAGCCTCAGCACCATTTTTTCTATTGTTCTCATTGGAACTGCGACGCCTCGCACCTTTTGCTCTTGCACCGATGTCATGACAGGCCCCTTTTTGATGATAGAGGACAAGCCAGGCCGCAGCTCTAGACGCACATACCCATGCTAGAAGTCTGATGTTTCTAGTAAAATTATAAATGCTGGACATCACATGATCGCTCCTGCACCTGAGGCATGACTGTGAATCACTCCGCTGCTCCTGAACTCCTTCATTGCACCTCATTATGGCTGGTTTTTGTCGATACATATTACCTGCAATAACTGTGACACTCTATTAATCTTTACACCAGGATTCCTCATTGATCGTTCCAGTGGAAAGGGCGGGAGTGTCTTTTCACAGACTGTGCGCACCGCTATCCTCTTCCTCCCCTATCGCATTTTGCCGCAATGAATATTCATGGTTGCAAATGAGGGGGTGAATCTCACAGTCCCAATCACTCCCAGTTATTCATAGATCTGAGTAGCCCATCATCTGCCTGCATTATTAAACAGACCAAAGTTAAATGCCACACTGGGACCTACCTGACCCCCATTGACTTTATACTTTAGTTGCTCTGCATGTATCGACTTAAAGCTGTACATCATGATTAGTAGCCTGATGTTTCTCCTGATGTAAAGCACATTGAACCCACAGGATGCCGGTGAATCGCATTAAATTAAAGTGTTTTATTTGTAGAAATGCATAAAGATCATGGCTTTAAACTCTAGGAATCGAGCACAGAAATGCATTGAGGACAAAAACATCTCCTTCACATTTTGTCATATTTAAAAAAAAAAAAAAAAAACATTTTAATTGCGATTTCTCTTTTTAGTTTGGAAGAACGGAGGTGATCGACAACACGCTAAACCCAGACTTCGTGCGGAAATTCATTTTGGATTATTTCTTTGAAGAGCGGCAAAACATCAGATTCGACTTGTAAGTAAAAATCTACGCAATGTGCCCATGTAACATTGCAATGAATACATGCTGAAGTTGTTTTTTGGCTAATTTGTTCCAGTGGAGTACTTGATGTTTTTTTGTTGTTGTCTTTTTTATCCTTTTTCTCCATCTGAGATTGGGTTCTGTTCTGTGTGGCGTTTGTATGATTTTTCACGTGGTTCTCCAATTTCCTACCACAGTACAAAACATGCATTTGAAGTTAAGTGGTGGATCTAAATTTGCCTTTAAGTCTGAATGTCAGTGTGAAACACCATCTGTTTATTCTTTTTGAATTTGATGGCAGCAGAACATCTCTAAAAATTTGGGGCAAGGCCATGCCGTATGCTACGTTGTATTGTATCTCCAGTCTTTACATTATCCATGGTTCCATCACCTAAGATTATTATTGAACTGAAGTGGGCAGCTGAGTCCATATGGACTGTTACTGTGTTTACTGAGAGCAGCTTTAAAAGCAATATTGGATTTGTGTTATTTTCACAGCTCGTATTCAGCAGATTGTTGACCTGGCATGTTTAGCACTAAGTCTTTCATTCTGATCACGATTTAATGTTCCATTAACCATCATGTATTCATAAGACGCTAATCTAGTTCTGCAGTTGTCACGACTTTTTGTAATGTAACCTAATATGCTGATGGCCTTGTACTATATTATATTATATTATATTATATTATATTATATTATATTATATTATATTATATTATATTATATTATATTATATTATATTATATTATATTATATTATATTATATTATATTATATTATGACGAATTCCAGTGCATGGACTTCGATTGACTCTTGCGTTGGTGATCCTCTGGGCGAGCACACCATGATATGTTAATATGGATGTCCTTCAAGCACTACAAGCTCCCATATCTCTTGTATTCCTTCGCGTTGAGGCATACTGTGCGGTCCTCAGATTTATTACCAGGCTGCGTCTCGGCGAGAAGGATTCACGTCCTCGCTTTGTTTTCAGATCACATTTCTGGTTGAGTTATGCAGGGATTTCAGCGGCTTTATTTTATTAGAGGGAGACTAAGCACATTGTAATGTATAAACCGGGGAGCCATGGCGACAACCCAACCGGGAAGTGAATGTTATACTCTGTGAAGAGGATCTAGTGTATCTGACGAATGTGAGTTTGTCTGTGAAGGAATAATAGAAGAATGCAAGAGATATTGGCTGATTTTTCATTTAAAATTAAATAACATTTTCACTTACCCTCTTGAATCTTTGTGTGTTATCTTTCCTTTTGTACTGGTAGATTCCCAGTGTGTGCCTATAAATGTGAGTGTTTCAGTATCCCAGCTGGTGGCTCTGTCACAACACATACCCTTATGAATAAGCAAAGTGTCACCAGGCCATGAGGTGGGGACGAGTCACAAACACAGAAGCAAACCTGACGCATGTGTCCATGCGTGTCCATTCCCCCATACTGTGTGTGAACACAGCAATAATGCAATTGTGTGTGTGTGTGTGTGTGTATGAGTGTGTACTTTAACAGGTAGCCATAACAACCTGGAGTTGCAGGGGATGGTGGGTGTGATATAAGAAAAGACAGATCCGCTTCGGGGAGAGAGAAGCATTTAACCTTTCATATCCGCTCTGACTGCTCCACTTGTGTACGCCGCCATGTTGTGACCCGGGATACGTTTTCACACTTAAGAATATGAGGGAGAAAAAAAAGTCACTGCTTCATCTCTGTTGCAAATGTAAAGAACATGAGTCGCTCTGAATCATGGTGCTTGCAAGGCGGCCAGAACCACCAGTGTGTAGGCAAGGCCGACCATCTTGTATAGTATTTGATCTATTTCAGGGTTGCAGTGTGTTGAAGACTAAGGCCGAGTCCATTCCAGTGCAAACACACATGCTCACATTCACATTTAGAGACAATTTAGGTTCTTCAATCAAATTCCGGTTGCATATTTTTGGACTGTGGGAGGAAACTGGACAAAGCCCCCACACAACTCCACTCAGAAAGGCCTGGCTCACATTAGAACATAACTACCACACCAATAAATAGTAAAATCAGTATTACAACCATTTTTTTGAAAGGTTGGTAAATTATATAGTTCAACAAACACTGTGTCTTGCCAAGGAAGAGTTGAATCAAGACCCACATGTCTCACTTGTGGTTCATCTGTATTTGTTTTCAAACCTGAAACCATTTAAATAATTGTTCTGGGGTCTTATTCATGAGTGATGAAAGGACTGGTTTGATCTGGGAGAAGTATGCAGGTCTCAGATGATGTGGGAGAGATAACTGGGGTTTATCTGGATGTCTGAGCTTTGTAGCTGTCCATACTGCTACTATAACTCCAAGTGGACTAAGCTGGCAAGAAGACAAATTTATGTATGAAATTTCTGAAAATTTAATTTTTAATAACAAAAATATACCTTTTGGTGTTTCAAGGATTTTCTTTTTTCCGCGACCTTGGTCCTTTGATCTTAAAGTAGCTTTACTGGGTATAAAACGCTCCTGTCCGTCTGATGGAAGTTCAGCGTACAAGTGCTTTAAAAAAAACAAAAATTTCATTTCTAAACAAAAAAAGTTGCCTAGACAAAACAACATATTATTCATAACGGTTAAGTGAAAACCTCTGTAAAAAAACTGTACTTGTGCACACACATGTGTGTTGCCTCAACAGTTGTTCGGTTATTTAGGTGACTACTGCTTAATGAATGCATGACTCTGCTGGCCTTGTCTCCTGAGTGGTTTTCTGAATGGGATGCAGCATCCGAAGGAACAAAACGGCACACTGGCTTTTTTGTAGCTGTGTGTGCACGCATGTGTCGTCCTGAATCTATTTTACTGTGTGCATCCGGGTGGGAGAAGCCTGCATGTGACTTTCACCGTGATTCTGTGTAGCTGGAGGTAGCTGACACCATCAGCCTGCAGAGGTGCAAGAAAATTCAATGTTATTGTCATTAATAAAGAATGATGTAATACAGTGTTTGCATATCATGTTCTCATTGATTGCCACTGAATATAAGTATGAATATAAATATAATATCTCTTCATGTTCCTGAACACTGTCAGGAAACTGCATTGCCCCTCATTTCCTCCTAAAAGTGTTATTCAGATCAAAAACTCAAAAGGCTATTATATTTTTTTTTTGTGGTGGGTAAAGTGACCTGAGCTGTGAAATGACCTCAAATTACTGGGTGAATAGCTCATCTGATTGGCTCCCATTCTTCAGCTCTGCAGGACAAACTCCTTGCTCGGCAAATGTGAGCTCCACCAGAAGCCTGCAGGTGAAATTGAGGAATAAAAGCTGTGTTGTTTGTTGGTTCATGATAAATCTGTTATTGCCCGCCCGCTTCAGTTGTATTGATCAGAAAATTGGCAAGTGTATATAACAAAATCTCAAATCCATGACGGTGCCAAACGTGGCCGTTTATTCCTCTTTTAGTACACACTGGACTAACGCCGGTCATTTCACACACATCCACAGTGTAGGCACGGGATCGCAACAGGACGTCAACAAACTACACCTCCCAAAACCAAAACATGCCACAACTCAATTTCCAACAATGCACTTGTCATTTAAAGTGACAGGCGAAGCAGCGAAATGAAAATTTGTAACAGTTCTTTTTGATCTGGGTCATCAACAAAACTTAATGGGTTCTAATGGGTGTACAAATTGTCTCAGTAGTTTTTGAGATATCTTGCTAACAGAGAGACGGACAAACAGACAAATAAGCGTGGGTGACTTTATAACTTCCTTGGCTGAGCTGTGAGTTCAGGTCTGAATTGTTGACGACGAGTCTTCTAAGTGTGCTGAAACTAAGTCATGGCCTCTCTAATGTCAACAACGGGTGACAAATTTGTCAACCAAATTACAATATTTAATAATTACACTTTGCATGCCTATGATTATAATTCTCTCAGTGGTTTTTACTGCCAACAATAGAGGCCAGAGTTCCCAGAATAGGAGGATGGAGGCTGAGGAGGAGGATGCTTCAGCCTGTGGGAAATGTTGATACTGATTAAATTTAGACAAATAGAAGTAAATTGTGAAGAATTTTAAAGCTTTCATTATTTTGATGAATTTTAAATCTTATACGATTAACCTTAGTCACTTCTTAAAACACACCTACACAATCTATTGTGCTCAATTTGCATTGCATTCCATTTTCTACCATCTAAGTCATGGTACAAGTTTTTGGGCTACATTTTTCACTGCAGAAGCATTTGTATGCAAGTTGTCAATCACCAGCCATTAGCTGTGTTTACTTTTTTGTCAACTTTAATAGATGCACTCTGACTGAGAGTGAAGCGATCGGATTGTGATTGTGGCTACTCACGGAACTGATTTATCCTCAGTACGCTGAGCTCTTCAGTAGAGGAAGGCAAATCTAGGAGAATTCTGCAGATATTATCATTGACTGTGAGATCTGTCTTTTTGTGCAGCAATAACAACAGGGACGACTCAAGCAAAGCATTCTTGTGATCACTCATTGCTTCAGACACACCCAAAAATATAACCAAAAACACAACACATGAAAAGATTTGTAACAATTTATATCTCAATTTCAGTCCCCTGTCTCTTTGATCAAACCTTTATCAGATTTTTCTTTATATGTTCTCGACACAAACATATGTCTGAACATGCCTTGGCTAAATAAAGACACCGACGGGGGTGGATTTACTTATTTTAACACTCTATTTCTCAGTTTGTGGGTGTCTTTCACATGTATAATCACTAATACTCTAACAGCGTTGTGTGTGACAACCGGTTAGTCCGTTTGTTGCTATCTTAATGGGGGATTCCTGTGAGCCTGTGATGCCTGAAAGTGTCATAATCAGAGCCTCTGCTGAGATTGTTTTTGACAAGCTGCTCGGGCCCATTACTAATTTACCCACCCTGTAATCTCTGCAGCGCTCCCAGCTGAGCTCCCGTCACCTCCTCCCATCTCTTTCTGATGCACTTACCCTCACGTCTTTTTTTTTTTTTTTTTTTTCTTATAGGTATGATGTTGACTCAAAGAGCGCCAACCTATCCAAACATGTAAGTAATTGTCTTCTGTTTTGGTGGCGGCCTGAGCGCATGTTTTGTTGACTTCATTTGATGTTTGTGTGAGCGTGATTGCTGTTCTTGTCATTACCTCCCATTAGCCCCATTTCAGCCTCATAAGAAGGATCTGACCATAGCAGCAAGTGCGTTTATCAATTGCTGTAATAGCACATTTCCCTTAACGCTCTGTTGGTCATTTACAAATAAAATATGTTTACCCTCCCATTAATAGCAGTGATTACCGTAACAGTGATTATAAACAACCTAATTTGGTTGTTCTTGGCATGCCATCATAGCCGTCACCTGCCTCCTGGATCTTGGGAGTTTTAGTTCAAAGATGCAAATGCATTCTAATTTTTTTTCTGATGTTTCTTCTCCAGGCACTGAGTCAGAAAAGTGATTGTTAATAGCTGGTTAAATCTCTATTTACATATGGGAAAGCCAGGTTGCCACATGATATCTCGCCATGCATGATATCACCACAATAGAACAGGTGGCTCAGGAAATGGGCTGTTTAAACTGATAACTTTGATCCATTCAGCCAGCCGCACTTTCGCGTGCGTCTCCTGTAGCTGTGTGACCAACTGTAATCTTGTTTACACACACCTGTTTTTGGCTAAATCAGCTTTACAGTGATATCCGAGCCAACGCTCGGGCAGCGGGTTGCTGTGGCAACAGGGGGCACTCACCTGAACTGTCACTGCTAATACACTCCACAATCAAAATGATGGAGGATGATTAGAAACAACATAACTGCACAGAAAAACAAAGTGGATATCAGTAATACACAGCTCTCTTTCCCACTGAGTCTCTTATCTGATTTTTATAAGTATACGTTTATCGCTTCAGAGTGCTCAACAACCTCTATGAACCGCCTGGAAGCAAAGTGTTACAAATCATTTATACAAATGTGTGTATGCTTTGTGGGGAAAAAAATTCTTCGTCACATTTGACTTTTGTGTCTTTCGTAACAAAGCTGCAGATAGACACACCGGCTCTCAGCTCTTATCATCACTCGCTCTTTAGTGTCTCGCCCAACCGGTCTGCCCACACAACATATGACAGGCACACACAGTTATGGTAATTTATGTGGTTTCAAACACTTGGAACAAATATCATCTGAATCATCTCAATTCAGCCTGATGTAAAAGCAATAATTCCACATATATTTATGGAGCAAAACAGCAGCAGGATCCCTCCAGTCAGTTTTCTGCCGTTTAATAGGTGAGTCGGACCTTAATGAGGTGAGATATGAGCACAAACTGTGTGCACTGCTGTTACAAAGAGTCCTAACTTAGGCCATTATGGTTTTGAGATTATAATGAGGCCGTAAAATGCTCACAAACAAACAAATGCTTCTTGACTAATTCATCTTTGACAAAAGGTTTGTAACAAAGCAGCGGTCCCATTAAAGGAAAACGGGGACACCGGCTACTTTTTGGGCCTAATTGGAAGTAAACATGCTGAAAATAAATGCAAAATGCATTTTGTTACAAAATGTGTTTCTATGGTGGGATTTTATATCAGGAAAACATGTTATATGCATTATTGCCAAGTGTTGCGATGGTGCTATAATTCACATTAAATTGGCACTCGCTGTGATTCACAGGAACATTCAGTGTTTTTTTTTTTTTTTGTCTGTTTCTGACTTCTACAATCAGATGTGAAATAATAAAGTCTTTTTAAAAATAGTGATCACACAATATTTGTAAACATATTGCTTTTAATCTCGCTCGTCTTTCATATTGACTTGGAACAAAACTAAAAGGCAATCTAAAAAAACAGAAACTGTAAATCATATGATCACAGCACTTGACAATATTCCATGTTTTCTTGATATAGAATCCTGCCTTGTACATTTTTTTTTAATTATGCATTTTGCAATAATTTTTGGTTTGTTTGATTCTAATGATCTCCCAAAAGTAGCCCATGTCGCTGTTTTCCTTTAGTGGGACCACTGCTTTCCCACAATCCTGCTGCAGAAGATGAATTAGTCAAGAAGTATTTGTTTATGTTAATGTTACGGCCTGCTTATATTCTCAAAACTATAATAGCCCGAGTTGGGACTCCTTGTAACAGCCGTGCACACAGTTTGTGCTCATACTTCACCTCATTAAGGTTCCACTCACCTATTAAAGGGCAGAAACCACTCTGGAGGGATCCCGCTGCTGTTTTCCTCTGTACAGATTTGCAGTATTATTGCTTATACGTCAAGTTGAATTGACACGAGGCAATAAAAGATGAAATAATAAAACAGAAATGGATTTCTTAGCAGGGTTGTTTGCTTCTGTGCCTCAATGAATAGATCTAGACTTCTTCTTTCTGACGATATGAAATATCCTTTGTAGGAATTCCTTAGTTTTCCACACTTAACTATATATTTTTTTTTTTTTTAGCTTTGTATTTGTTTTAAACGTTTCTTTTAACTATTTATTTCTAACCGTCTGTTTCTAAAGCCTGTCCAACAAAAAGGCCATTTGCACAAAGCAGGATATTGGGATAAATTAGACAAATAAATAACATTTTTGGTTTCAATGTTTATTTCCACTTTAAAGCTCAACTTAAATTTTTCCCTCTCATTTACTAAAAATTGTTCCAGATCTTTTCTGATTATAAAGGCCTCAGTTGTGAAAATGTGTCTGCCTGAGATGGCAGCGAACTTAAGATGATTTCATTTGGTGGAGAGCAGATGTATTATAGATCACAACAACATCACATTATTCTTTGTCCTTTAATGATAAAATTATTGAGGCTCTTTCAATCTTCAAATTTGCCCATTAGGCAGCTTTCACAGCAGATATACATACACTGAATGACATGAGAGATCTTGGAGATTTCTTTTTGAATCTTTTCTGGGCCAGTCAGACAAATATGTCATTGATTTGAATCTTCCATTCTTTGTATTTGAATCTCTATCCAGACTGGGGTGAGAGAGATAACTGAACAGTAACAGTACTTGTTTCATACGACAACATGGAAGATCAGATGTTCGATAGTCGTACAGACGTTTCCTTAGTCGTCGGTTTTTGGAGATTCTTTTATAAAACAGTGACTGAACACCATCAAACTCAGTGCTGACATTTATTGCTCAAAACCAGGTGAGGATAAATTGGGCAGTGGTTAGAAGTAGGTGAAATCAAAGTGAAGCGGTTTCCTTCCTGGATATTTCTGCTCTGTCGTCGATCCGGAGCTCTCCATTCCTCTTATGCTGTCCTTATCGCTTTCTCTCAGATCTCTCCCCTCTCTCTCTCAATATGGCTTCCTATCACCTTTCTTCTTTTACTTTATTTCATTGCCTTCTCCCTTGTTCTCTCACTTTGCTCTCATCTCTCATTTCCCTCCCCTGCTGGGTCCCGGCTCTCCCATCGCCCGCTTGTTTGAAATCAATAATCTCATACGAGAAGAGACGAGCGTGTTGGCTTAGAGGCAGCCGTCTCTCTCTCGGCAGCCTGGATGCGGGTCTCGAGGGGGACACCGGAGAGTCAAGCCATTAGATGGTGTTTCAACATGGGAACTGCAGGCTTCAGGCACACCTGAGGACTGAGTTGGGAGTGCAGAGTGACACACTCGGTACGCACATTGACAGGAGGGCAGATCGAAGGTTATTTCGCGAATTGATCTCAATTTCAGAAATGTGTTTTGAATCACACTTTAGAATAATATAGAAAATGTCTCTTCTTACAAACACATGCTGCATGAATTAACTGCAACTATTCTTGTTTCCCCATCTTGTGGAGAAAAAAAACTCTGCAATGTTTGTGTTCTTAAGCAACTCTTGCCTTCTGAGAAATAAACCTGATTAAATTCTAGGGTATTTATTGGCAACTTATTATCAGCAGCATGTCACTATCTGTCAGACTGATTATCTTTCGTTTAATTTGCAGATTCTAGCTTTGTGCATGATTGTGGAAACTAGAGAAAAAAATGACTTTTAATTTCTCTCTTAAAAAAAAAACGAATAAAAATTCAAACTGAGATCCCAAATCACTGAAAGTCATTTGAAGTCAGTTTAAACATTGCCACAATGGGAAAAAAAGGATCTAACAAGAGAAGGAATCATACGGATGATCATGCAGTATGTGATCAACAAGGTAGCAGAGGTGACGCTATCGTTGCATTTATCCAGCTTAAATTGTTTCCCCACAATGGACTTCTTATTTACAAATTGTAGAAGCGAAAACATAGATTTTCAAATAGGCTTTAATGCAAGCACACATAACAAGCCCAGATACAGACAAAGCCTGATCTTGTTCTTCGAATAAAAGTCTCTAACGAGCACAGTTAGTCCTTAGCAGTTCAGCATTCAATCAAAATGTACTTTTTGTGTTACAAAAACTGCATTAAAGTTGAGTTTTGTTTTTAACTCTTTGAATGGCCGTTGGCCAACTTACTCTACTTAGACTTAAAAATATGGATTTGTTTCTGTTGTTCAGCTCAGTTGTTATATATTGACATTTCCATAGGTTTAATACAGTAATGCCTCTCGCTATGAAGTGATACATTTAATAGGAATGCAAATTCATGTTTTTTTAGATCATTTTGATCCCGTTTCCCTACACTGCGAGTGTCATTCAGCTTTACTTCCTGTCCCAATTACTTAGTTTAGGAATTAATGAGAAAGAACAGCCTGCTCACAAGTGGCAAAAAGGAAACACTTATTATTTTTCTTGGCTTCTTTTCAAAATATGCAACCAATTTATTTTGTTTGGTTTGTAAACCTTGTAATATTATTTACGGCTTGGTGTTGATGTGACATGTGAGGGATGTTTGGGGCAGATCTCACTGTTATGGTCACACAGACGTGAGACAGTTATTTTCAGTTGAGCTGGGACCATTAACCAAAAACTTAATCAGACTTGAGTGTTCATAATCTCAATACGTAAGTGTAAAAATAGTTCACATGGCAAAGATACTTGTTCTCTCATTCCGTAAAATATTCAATACAAAGCACTTATTGAGGGCCTGTTATGTCTTCCTTTAGAAAGACAGCTGATCGTCTATTTTTGGCTCCCCTCATGCCCTCATCACGTCATCTACTCGGGATCTCGGTTTTGTCCATCAAAAAGTTAATTTTTCAGTGTTATTACTGAATAGTGTGACGCCCACACAACTATCTTGTTCACATTAAGTCTTTTTTTTTTCCCCCAGCCCATGCTGTTATATATTTGGCCATTAGTTGCACCCAGCCAATTCTCAGATGGACCTCATGCTGGCAACAGCCGCCGTTGCTAGGTGATTTGTGACTTTGCCGCGCCGCCTCTACATCTTAGACCCCGGGAAAATATCATCAGATAATTTTTTTTCTTTTTCTTATATCGTTTCGGCGCATGTCGTGGCCAAGCAAATTAGTTTATGGCAAATAAAGTTGTCGTGACTGCGACTCCGGAGGAGATGGGCATCGAGACGAGCAGATACAAAAGCGAGTTAGATGGATGCAGAGCCAGAATAACACAAGACGCTAATCGCTGGAGCAAAGAGAATCCATTATGTTAGTGCTCCTTGGAGCCGCTCCAGTCAGATATTACACACAGTGTCCAGAAATGACAAATAGTCTGAAAACCCCAGCGGGAAGGAGCTCATTCTTTAATAGCTCCCATACTTTTTTTGCTGTAGAAATCTGACACATTCATTGTGATCTAGCTGACTCTCATGTGTTTTATTGTGCAGAGCGCAATTATGGATTCCATATGTATATTTTGTCTTGCTACTGTTCTTTCTGTCTCTCTGCCTTCCTCCTACTGTTAGCTGTGAAGGTTCAATATGCGATGGCAGTTTAATTTACCAGTAGAGTGACAAGGGAGGAGAACGGGGCAGGTGTGAGGGCTGGTGGGAGGAAGGCTCAGTCTACTTGCTAATATTATCTGTCAATTGGGAACGCGGATGTATTTGAAAGAGGCTCGGGCCTGCAGTGGTGTGCTCTTCAGGGACCAACCGAGTGCCTCAGTTTTGTTGCTTCCTGGCTGCGTCTACGATTATGTCAGTTCTGTTTTGTGGATTTTATTACGGTTCTATGCTCTGTGTTTTGTCAGTAATAAATCAAAAACAGTTTCGAGTGACCTCACTTCATCCCGCTTTGACTCTTGCAGGATTTCCTGGGCCAGGCCTACTGTACTCTTGGAGAGGTGGTTGGATCATTGGGCAGTCGCATGGAAAAACCTCTCGGGTGAGTGCTTGTGCATATAAATGTGTATTTATCGACAAATTCTGAATATTCCCTCTTTTTCCGACGTATAATAATGAATATCCAAGGTACCTCTAAAAAAAGTTACCGTTATAAGTCTGAGTAATTAGTAATGATTCTTCTTTTGGTTTGTCACACCCACCTAAACTGGACAAAAGTGTGTTTTTACAGCTGCTGTTAAGTGATCAATGCAGAACCAGATATATAAATGCCATTTATTGTCATTTCCTCAATTCAAGTGAAGCTTTTCTACATATGTTCAAACAAAAATGTTTCAGAAGAAAGGCATCCAGCTCACAAATTTTAAGTTTTAGTAAGGTTTTAGTAACTTGCTGTGATCTTTTGATCATCATTTATGTTTGATATGTAGTATTTTTCAAAAGGGTTGATATGGACGTTGCTATTGGGTTTAAATCAGGTGTCTGCAACATGTGGCTCTGTGAACTTTTCACTATTTTATACTGACATAAACATTTTATCTTGTTTTCATTTTATTTATGTATTTTCAAAAAGGCGTTTAACTGTTTGCTATTAAGAGCTTTTACCACAAGAAATGG
>OMNM01001161.1:0-13685 GCA_900302745.1 Parablennius parvicornis
GCCCGACGCTCACTTCAGGAAGTGCGAACTCAAAGCAAAGACTGTCCCCAGAAAATAAGGAGTCGTCCTGCCCCCCGGACTCTCCAGTCTCCAGAGGTAAAGAAAGAAACAAACAAAAAAATAAACAAAAAACACATTCGTAATAACGTGAGAGTAAAATATGCCATGTCACCACTCATGTTTGTCTAAATGGCTTTAATTGCTGGTATGTTAACTTTTATTGTTACCATGTGGTGCACAGGCATGCAATTAAACGTGACTATTACATCTGTGTGGAGATAAATATGACAAAATAAATAAATCTTATTGGAGAGGGTGGCCAGTGAGCATGGAAACACCTGCTTTGCAGCAGGAGGATGCATTAAGGGTTTAACCTATCATCCACACACAATAAGACACTCATAAACTGGCTGGAGTGCAAAGCTGGCAACTCTTATTTGATATGGACTTTTGACAGGGAGAGGGGGAGGAGAGGATTGGCAGCAAGGCATGCTTACAGTTGTAATCGGGCCACGTCACTGCTCAGCAAATGTTCAGGTGTTGCCTACCTCCCTCGTCACATAATTTACACTGCTCCACACATTCACGCCATACGCTAAACATTACCACGGTGCGTTGCACGTGGATAACAGGAGTGTGTCCTCCCATGTCATGCTCGGCTGATTCTCTGAAGCGATATGGAGATACCGAGAAGAGGGATATGGAAGTCCAGGCAGCTCTAAATCCATGTTTTCTAGTGCTGAAGTAAATCTTATTTATGTGACTACCTCCTGCCAAATATCGACGCTGCAGACGGTTTTTCAGTAGCAGCATCCCTTCAAAGCCAGAAGTGCATTTTTGCTGAAATATTGCTGCCTTTTTTGTAAAAAACAAACGCAGAACCACCACACACTACCTGGCAAATGTGTGAAAGACAATGTGATGGGTAAGCGTGAGAACACTTGCTTGTTTTTCATCAACAATTGCGTCACTGCTACCTCCATTAGTCCCATTTTACCAGGCTTACCTTTTAACCGAATCCTTGCCCTCTTTTCTCTGTGAAGCCTGGTGGTTATTGCGGAGTTGTGTGGAATTTAATGTTTGTAACGTTCCTCACATTCCTCAGTTCTTTGAATGAGGTGACCTCCAACCTTGACCAGTGTAGCATGCAAGGCAGGAAACGAAGTCTCTGCCATAACAACTGAGTAGGCAGATTCACCAGACGCGATGGGTTTTCACCCGTGCCTCGCTAGCCGCTTGTGTTCATGATTCTCAACCCCAGTGGCATGCCACGCATACCTCGATCCTCTGAATGAGACAACCTCTAACCCAGGCCAGTGTCCCATGTCAGTGGCGATGATGGAGACTTGCCCTTCTTTCATGGACGTGACCTCACAGACTAAACACGTGTGAGAGGCCTCAGATGACGACTGTGATTGTATCTTTTGGTGGATGCCAGGAATCAATAACTCAAGATGCTGTATCCTTTTATTTCTAGCGCACATGTAGTATAAGCATGGTTTAGTCAATTTAATTTAGTTTTACTGCACTCCAGCTTGATCTAACTGAAGCAGTAGGCTTTGCAATTTGCAACATCTCATTTATTGTACTTTGAACCCACTCATGGACATAATACTTGCCATTTGGTAGAATATTCAGTGCTTCGCAGTACCACAACGGTTGGTGCCAGAAAATGTGAGTGTGGTAAAGGAACACACTGTTCCACTGATTTAGGGCTTAGCCTGATGATGATGATGATGATGGACAGACTCAAAAGTATTATATTCCACATCGTGACCTTTTAGGCTCACCAGAGTGACATCATCCTCTTACCACAGTGTCCCAACAATGAAAGTCCCACACTCTGTCAAAGTGCCAGCAGTGCTGAAACAGCCCTGTTTCATTGTCAACCTTTCAAACTGCAGAGTAGGACCAAATCTGAACATGAACGTGATGTCGAAATCGGTTGACCCTGGTGGAAATGTGCTCCTAACTGCCTGCGTGTAATGTTTTGAAGTGCCAGGAAGGTGAAGCTTAACTTAGAAATGTCAGTTAACTCTGTTGGCACATATCAGTCATTCATTTATATACACAATCCATTCAAACTTGCTCAGGCATACTTGTGTAAGATGCATCGAGTGAAGTTAATAATGCCAAGAAGCCATTTCCTCACCCAGTCAGGGACAACAGCCAAAACTCTTAATTCTAATTTAATGTCACCATTCATACTATGTGAAAGACTCTTCCAGGCTCGGTTTGCTATTAAAAGAATGTTAGCTTCTAAAATGAATGTTGTAGCTTCATACTTGAAGCCATTCCAATCTAATCATGTGATCAAACAAGTTCTCTTGATCGATATTATGTATTATTTATAAAGTATAATCCCCAGTAGCGACTTATGGAATCATTAGCACAATCAATAAAGCCTCTGGCTGAATCAGTGAGCTTTGAAAAAGTAAGTAATAACAGTTGCAATAATGATGGAGAGATTATTTTCTCTCCAACCATCAAGTTTTCAGTTTTGTAGTCAATCTAGCTAAATGACTTGGTGCTACGCATTTTCTTTGGCACAAAGAATAAGTAAAAATTGTAGTTAAGTAAGATCAATGAAAAGGATACTATATCAATTTTTAGCCTATGATCTCTTAAAAGTGATTGTTGTAATACCTAAAAGGGGAACATTTTCACTCATGTACTTTTTAGGTAATCTGCATAAATGCAATAAAAATGAACTGAAGTGATTCCACGACAGTTGAGAGATTTCTGGTAGAAATGCTCAAAATACTCCAAATATGGCACCGTATGATCAGCCTTAAAGTATTCGACAAACTTTTTGAAGCTTCTGCCTTCAACAAATTTGAGTAAGATTTTATTGTGATTGAGTTATTCCCAGGTCAGGTGTCTCTGCGCAACAATGACAACCAGCAGCTGGCGTTCTGTAGTGGGTTAACTATTAACAAGTTGTTGATTTTCTGAGAGGACAACTCCAACTCGCTTTTTTAAAACTGCCCCAAACGTGTAACATCTCAGGGAAGGTGACTCTTGTGTCATTGCTGTGTAGCATTGACTAGTGGCAGTCGACTGCATCACATGAGGTGAAATTGTACTGTACAAGAATAATAATAAAAACAAAAATTGGCAGTAATCATTTAGCCTACTAACGGTGTGCATCCCCAGTTTAAACCATTTACAGTGAAAAAATGTTTAAAGTCTACCAGGTATGGTTTTATAAAGTATAAACAACAATTCTGGTGTCATTCAATTAAGCATATATGAAATACTGACACAGCCATGACACCTTTAAAATTCAAGTTATTGTGGTTTACTCTTCAGACAGTGTCGTACAGGCCTGAGAAAACCTACAGCAAAATGTTCTGGTTTGGATTAATGATTTAGACCACATGTTTGTTTTTACATTTGCTTCTGCCCTCCAGCAAATAAACCTGCCATTTAGCCCTAGAAATGCGAAGTACTTTTCTCAGCAGCAGCAAAAGCTCTTACTAAAGATTTGCCTTTAAAATATTCTCATAACGTCGCACAGATCACTTACTTGCTCCCAAAAAAATCAGCAGATGGACTTCTTTGATGTCTTTGCTCCTTTCACACTGTTGCTTTTTCCTCATCAGGAGATTATTCTAGTCTGGCAAGTTGGGAGACGATGGAAAATAACCACAATCCCAGTTCTGAGAGCACTGGCTTGGCCTATATCAATATTGATGGAAATTTAGCCTGCTTCTTTTGTCTCCAATGCTTCAGGGAATTTTACTGTAGCCCAGTAAGCTTACTTAGGCAATACCTTTGGGTGGGTAGGCCTGTGTATTTTGTGAACAAAGAACAACAATGAATGGCTGTGTAGTTCTACTAGGAGAGGGGTGCCTCATGTAGATAGTTTAGTCTGTGTGTGCTCATGGTAAGGCCTCAGTCTGCACTGGAAAGGAGCAGAGCGCTTCCTGCTCGTCGTTCACTCACTGATATGAAAATAGAGAAACAGTTTTCAGTAATCATCCAAAGTGTGATTGAGGCTAATTTAGTGAGATAATTCTCTCTAGCTAATGTCGTCTTTGTGTTTGCTTGTTTTGTTTTCTACCTCTTCTTCTTCTTTTTTTTTCTGCGTGTCACTGCAGGAATGTTGAGTGGATGCAGGCAGTATTGATGTGCATTGTGGTGTGGTTGTTTATGAGTTCTTATGTGGGTGGTGTGTGCTTAACTGCTCGAGCTCACTGCAGATTGCTCTCATAACATCAGATACTCCTGCTCAGCCATTTGCATTTGCTTCAGGCCTCGACTCTCAAACCCTCCTGCTCTCTGCTCTGCGCTAATACCTGAAGGATTAGCACAAAAAAAAAAATTGTTCGCACTTTATAAACAAGAGGAAATTGTAAGAAAAACTCATCACAACAAGTGTAAGTAACAGCAGTAGTGCTTGTACAGAGATTAAACAAAACAAGAAACAAGCCAACAGCTACAGCTCGATCTAGATTTTTAAATCTGCTCTTTAAGTGTAATACACTTTCATCTACCCCATCAACAGCCTTATTTTTTCTTTCCAATGTAACACATAATGAAAGAAACTAGGTCAAGAAAGCAATGTTTTGACATATATTCATTATGCAATTCCTTTTTTCTTGGCTAAAAGAAATCAAACTGTTAGCATCCGAAATATGGCTTCCAGACTTTTGTTGCAAATTAACTGAGAGATTTATGACGCCTATATATTCATATGCCTTGTTAAACTTGTTTTTTTTTTTTTTTTTTAATTGACACTATCAAGATGGATGAACATTTGATTTAACAAATGCCTTGAGGTGTGTTGCATATCTTCCTCACAAGGTGCTTGCATATCTCTGGCACTGCTTAATTTTTTTATTTTTTTTTCCCCACCTCAATTCACAGCTGAAAGATCCAAATTGCAGGTTCGTAGTTCAAGTGCCATCCGACGCGCATCTTCCTTGGATGCCATCACAGGGCCGTACCTGACCGGCCAATGGCCCCGGGATGCCCACGGACCCTACCCTTCCTGTATGAAAGACAAAGCTACACAGGTACGTGCCATTTAGAAAATCCTGTCTTGGCTGCAGGCCTGTATGGGTTAGCCCAGAGTCACTTTTTCTCAACACTGTAATCTTTAGCTTTAACCCCATGTAAGCGTGCTACATCACAGACCTTTTAAGTGTGGTAATTTTTACTTTCCCCCACCAACATGCAGGAATTTTCATATTTCACACCGATGATTAGATTAGGAGGCTGCAGATCTGAGCAGAGCTCCAGTTGTGAGTCATGTGAGGTTGTCTGTGGAAACAGTGATTCGGACTCGTACTCCTGCAACCTTGTGTGCCAGAGGTAGCTTTTCCAACTTTGCAAATCTCTTGAGCAATATGCTTGTATGTCATCCGAAATGTTTGTATCATCGTGCGTGTCACAATTATTTATAGCTGCAACATACGTGACCGAACAGTGTTTGTATCTCTTGGGAATAGATGCATCAAAATCATATCTGCTGCTTTTTTCTTTTTTTTCATTGTTGATTTACAATAGGTCCAATCCAGTTTACGTGAAAGTCATTTAGTCATAATCACATTTGATGCTTTCACTTTACTTATTATGCAAAAGATCACATGTGGTGCCAGTTGAAAAGGAAATCGTTGCAAGTTTGGAGAAGTAGAGTCAAATAGGTTAATCTGTGTATAATCGGCAGGGGACAAGAAAATAAAGCCGACCGCGCAATGTGCTTGAAGTATTGTAATAATCGCACACTGGATGAGTTTTGCTCAACATGGTTTATAAGTTGAAGTTAGTTTAAAATTTGACAGGAAAGGAAATGCTTTAAAAAATCATAATATTATTTTAAGACCACATTTTATGCCCCTGGGCTCCAGTTTCTGGAAAAGGCCTGAATCAAACGCTGCCTCTCTCCTGGAAAACCATCATAATTAAAACTAGAGAAATGATTATTAGTTTCTGTCATAGTGGCTGATCTTGAAGGCTACATATTTATAATCTGAAGGTTTTTGCGACTTCAGTCTGGTGGTTGGATCTGCTGCCATATAGACTTGTGTAAATAGTCTGAAATTCCCCCTAAAGCACTACTAAATTACACCACTTCATAAGACCCATGTATGGATTTTACATTGAGCCTGACCAGAGTATTCCTGGATATCAGCCCACACATGATCACTCACTAATCTCGCCATGTGATGGGAGGGTTCAATGCAGTTTTCCTTTGAGGCGTTTTTTATTTTCTTTTTTGTTTTTTTTTTTTCTCAGACGGTTTGCGTTATGAAAGAATATTGAATATGTATGATCATGACAAGAGCTGCTCCCCACTTGGCGAACAGAAGCCTTTCATGTGACTGAATGAAGACCGCCGAGCCTCATTTACATGGGCTTCGTCCCTTTAACCCCTCATTGCCTTGTGCTTCTTTGTATGTAGGCCGGGGAAGTGGTGAGAGGGCCTTGCAAGATGTCTTGAAGTGGCTGTGTGCAGAGTAAACACCTCTAATTACGGGGTTCGTGTGCAGCTGTAGAAAGACTGCACAAGTTTGGAAAATCCATTGGAGAACTATCAGGTTCCTAAAAATGTTAATGTAGACAAATGCGGCTCTCATATTCATTTTTTGGCAAGGGAATATTAATCTCATTGTGTTGACCTAGTTTTCAGTCGTGTTTAAAAATCTGGTTGAAAGTTGCTCAAAAGTTAAATCCAATCAGGAGATTAAACTGTGGAAATGTATAATGGAGAAAATATGGCAATGTTTTATTAAAGTGTGAGAGTGTGACACACTCGACAATCCTTGAATGATTATGTGCACAAACTCCCTCAAGGATAGTCAGAGACCACTTCCTGTTAACAAGTTATGCCTGGGCCCAGCTCTTTTTATAAGACAACAGCAGCAGAAAGCAGCACACAAAGGGTCCCCGGCCTCTTTTGTTGTGCACTGCACAAGTTGGACTCGGCCTTTCCTTTTCAGTGGTAACATAGCCCTGCATGGAGGTGAAGTTGTTTGCACCTGTCCCTCAGGCTGTGGCGGAGGCGAGGAGAAATCCCACTGCTTACCACCTGGCCCTCGTGGCTGTACGGCCCGCCTGCCTTTTGTGTGGGAGTTGAGCAGCAGAGGGCCCATACATATGCTAATCACTGTTCCGGGATATGTCTGCGTGCCCTGGGCCCTGTGGTTACAGAACACAGAGCATGTCTGTATGAAGATTAGGGCCTGGACACACCAAGCCAACCTCAAAGAACTCGCTTGCACAAAAAGCAGACTGATCAAACACTTTATGCCTCATATCTGCTGATAAAAGTTGCACTTTAATACAATGCAAAAGGCTGTGGCCGATCACCAGCTGACCACAGGCATGTGTGTACACTCTCCACCTGCACGAGAGCAAACAGCTCATCATTATCATTATTTAATTATTCAAATTATGACAGAAAAATAATTAACTTCATGGTTTTCCTTACTTGTGATAAAAGAGGTCATGGCATGGCACTTGTCCCCATTAGCGTTGTATTGTAAAGCTTACCATAAGTATGTCCAAAAATACATGTAAAATGTAAAATCTTTGTACTCATGAATTCAAAAGTTGGCTGTTATTGAGCTGTTTTTGTCACAAATGACTTATATTGATGAAGCCTACATATTACAAATACTTTCAACATGTCACTTTGACTTAAGATTCAATTCAATTAGATCAGATTTTAATAATCCCACATGCGGAAATTCAGTCATTACAGCAGCTCCACATTGAACAATTAGTTAAAGATATTTAGGATAGTGGCACACAAGAAAATAGACTATGTATATATAACAAGATACTTCAATAAATCTATGTATATTTACACATGGAAGTACAGGAGACCCAGATAGTGGAAGAATACACATAGTAGCAGTAATATGTACAGTACTCTGTCTGTGTTTACAATATAATGAATATTCAGCTGATTTTAGCATCTACCACCAAAGAGCAAAGAACGGAGCAGAGTCTCAGGAATTAAAGATGTATTTTATTAGAATTTGCTGGGTGCTTATAGATGTAACTCGTCGGATTGATTCGTCACTGCCTATAGCAGGCTGAAATGATCAGCCCTGAAAGTTTAACTTTCTAATTGGCGTGTCAAGGCTGTCAGCTGGTACAATCCGTCTTGATGTCCAAAGCCTTCGTAAGATCATAATGTGATCTGGTTTGTGTCGAGTGAGTTTAGTGAAGCAAGCTTGTAACCAAAAATGAATTGAATCATTTGCACCGCGCAGTATATTGAAAATATCCACAACTCGGCTTGCTTCAGGAAGTGCATGCGGCGTACCACCTGATCCACGATGGAAAGGAACCTTAACACAAGTTCTCGGAAGTATAGATCATCGCACACTGTGCAAAGGTTTAAAATGAGTATTTCATTGGTTTTCATACATGGGACACGCCAAGTGAACTCACCAAGTCTGCCTCCTCACTCTCCTCATCTTTAAAACCTACTAAATGATAGCAGTGGCAGTCTGCTCGCATGTCTCGGCACGCAATCTAAACAAACCAGCACAAATTCCACTGTAACTCCATTGAAGCCCAGTCATTATTTCCTGCTTTGGAACAGAGCTGGATTCTTGAGGATGTTGCCTGCATGTAACCCTTTGGGTGGGAATCACAATAGGAAGCTGGCTGCAGGCTATGGTAACAGAGTATTTTATCTGTGCAGCATTACATTATCAGGCTCAGCACCTGGCACACGAGTTGGTCTTCAAAGCACACAGGCGAGGGCTTGAGGTTCAACCGCTAGCGCGATAAAAGGGCTCGAGGTAAATAAAGGTGGGAGTTCTTGTTAACAGTCAGTTTGTTTGGAGGGGGTCACAGAGTCAATAAGGAAGGAAAGATAGCCCGCAGCGTTTTTAACTGTCTTGTCTCACTGTG
Organism: Parablennius parvicornis; assembly: GCA_900302745.1. Taxonomy (NCBI): domain Eukaryota; kingdom Metazoa; phylum Chordata; class Actinopteri; order Blenniiformes; family Blenniidae; genus Parablennius; species Parablennius parvicornis. The sequence continues at coordinate 8,878 of OMNM01001161.1, forward strand.
CCTGGGGATTTAATGCACAATTGCATGTTGAGATATCCAACATAAAGAAAACCTTAACCCCTCCTCTGCCACTATTGGGCTGTCAACTCCTTTTAAAATAGTTTGAGCTGCTCTTTTAAATCAACTTTCACATTTTTGTTTAGTTGTCTACCCCAACACTGCTGAAATCATAGATAATAGTATTTATGGTTGCTCCCGTGACTTAAATTGTGCAACTTTCCAATCTCAGATGTGATTAATCGGCGCGTCACACATTTGTAACATAAGCTTCACAGAATTATTTCCTGCTAGATATTGAATGGCAAATCCGTCTTGGACAAAGGGGCAGTGCATTCGTGATCGTCTTTCAGCTCCTCGGTTACATAATTTTTACAGCAGATGCCCCTTCTGAGATAACCCTTAGGGAGAATTGGTGGCAGCTGGATTCAAACCCTCAGCCATCCTGTTGTAATCTCACTGTTCTAACCTCTCGGACCCTCCTACAGCTCTAAAATCGAAATGAATTCAGTTGTCCTGGTCTTCAGAGTTAAATATATTTAGTAATGAAGTTGAGTGTGTTCAATGTTGTTTAGTCAAAGTTTGAGGCGTCTGTTTCATTCTTTTGATATTTGAGAAATGGGTTTTTCAACCTGCCTGATTTACGGCCCTCAATGAGTCACATTTCGGTTCAAGTGAAAGCATTTCACATTTCATTGAGAAACGTGGTGAAGGTAGCATGCCTGCTTGACGTCACCCAACATCTGTCAGAATTTAGTTTTTCCTCAGCGGCTGAGTCCAAAACTCTACAAAGTCTGTCTGCCCTTTTCCAGCAATCTGCGTTCTGTATGCAGGGATTAAGCTGCAGAATCAAGTCTCCCAATGTTTGGCAGAGGCATCAAACAGCTCCATAGGCCATGCACAAAATGTTAATGCTAAAGGCTAGCAACACATCTGCCATCCAGCGTGGCCAAGCACAGTGGTCCCTTTTTATGAGAGCACAAGCACCCATTTAATTCCCGTCCTTTTCTGGGGGGAACAAGCGCCAGCAAGCCAGCGCGAACGCCTTCACGGGTGTTCCTCATTATTCACAGTGTGATATTCCATATCATAGGGCAAGGCTTGTATGCTAGTTTGGAAAGCCATAGAGGTTTTTCTGTGTGCGTGGGGTCAAACATAAGGCAGTGTGAAGACACTGACATTTAAGATGTTTCGTACTACTGTGCGGCCCGTAAAACGTCAGATGTTTGAGTACCAGAGGCTGTGTTGATGTGCATAATCAGGGGGGGAAGTATGTGGTTTCAGACAAGCCTATGAAACATCCTCAGCCTGTTTCTGTTTTTGCATCTATTTACATAACTTAACCGTTTCCTCGTTGCTGCAGTAGATGTTTAAAAAGACACATTCAATGAAACAGAACTGCCTCTATGCTCTTGGGCAGGGAATACTTTGGATATCAGATGTTTTCCTCCCCTATGCGGGTGTACCGAAAACACAAAATGTATCTGCAGACACACTGATTGAGCATTGTACTGCATTTTTTTAATTACAATGTACACCGGTTGATTTTGTCGACTTTATCTTTGGAAAACTGAATTGGTCACATTCTTTACTGAAGTGAAAGTACACATACTCGTATAGAAACAATACATACGACGTGAAAGTACAAGACTAATTTAACTCTACTGTCACACAATGTCCTTAAAGGCATATGAACTTCTCTGTGCACACTACTGTTGTTGTAATATGTTTTTCAGCATGGAAACAGCAGCTTTATTATCAATAATGACACCGATCATGATTCAGTTTGTGTCATAGTTTCTGTATTTATTAAAACGGGTATTAGCCTGTCTTGACTTTAGTTAAAATACTCATATCATTTTGTTTTAGAAGCTCTTTATATTTTCTTAGCAGTCACAGAAATATGGGACTCAAACATATATAAAAAGATAAATGTTACCGTCTGCCGCTTTGATCCACTCACTGTAAGTTTTCCTCCTTGAGGTTAAAACAAGGAAGGAGACAGAGTAGAAGATGCACATACTTGTCGACAAATATCGTCATCAGAAAAATTAAAATGAACGTGAATTTTCAGCTTTCTTTACTCAAGTACAGTAACAAAGTACAATGACTTTATTTGCCACTTTGCTGGAATATTACTTGTCAGAGATGTCTTCATAATTGGTGTAAAAGCATCATTTATAGATACTTACTTATATTCTCACTCTGCGCTCTATTTGAACCAATAAATGTAACTAACATAGCATGTAAACTAAATAAAATTCCTATTTGTTGTATGTATCTCGACCCAGCTTACTAATGGAAGCAATTAAACATGCAATGACTCTTGTTTTTTCCTGTTGAATGTAGTTCCATCCTCGGGGATGATATCTCATGACCACTTTCATTGGCTCCAGATTTTCAGCTTTACTTGTGAACATGCTGCCTTCATTACTGCTGTCACCCACATCTTTCCCAACTGCTTATCTAAACATTTTACATTTAGTGTATTTACTTGTTGTTCACATGCCGATATGACCGTAAAACGAGAGGTCATTTTTAGCCAATCATTTCCCTCAACAAGCACATTTAATGATTTATCGCTGAGCTTTGTGTAAACTCGTATTAACCGGCTTAGACATGCACGCACATGTCAGTTTGTGTATATGCCAATGCGTTTGTTTATTTGTACTTTTAATCTTATTTTTATTATACAAACAAATGGATAAGTGCAGTGCAGATTATTGGTTTAATAAATTTGTTTAATGCTTTAATTTATTTTGGTTCTTTCTCGCACATTGGAAGTCTGTGCTTTCATTCTCATGCAATACATTAACAAGGTGGATTTCATAGTGTGGGTGTGGTCTCCCCCAGAGAGTTTCAGGGAAAAGTCTGGGGGTCTGGGGAATGCATTTTCCATCATTTATTTGTTTGTATTTTACTACAGCGCACATTTATATTTCAAAGTTAATTCCATGTTAAAGTGCAGAAAAACAACTTAAAATTCTTTGTTGAATTTGCATCTGTATTTATTTTTGTCATTGTGAAGAACTTTGATCTATAAGAGGTACTACAGTCTCATTGTGTTAACGATGTTTGCTTTCTCTTCATATCAGTGTTTTACAAAGTTTGGGGAAAGTTTTCTTCGGGTGGTGCCACTGAGCCTCATGGAGGGTCACGGGGGGATTCCAGTTTTTAGCAGCATGATTTTTCCTTTCTAACTTTTAAGGACAAATCATGGAGGATGAACCAATGAGTTATTTCAAGAAAACTCACATTTCAGAACTAAATTTAGGACGAGTATAATGGACCTATAAATTGTTATTTGGATTAGTATTTCAAATTTTTTGCTGAATCATTGCAACAGTTGCAAACTATATGAAGACTTCCCAGCTAAATGAAGAGCTTCTAACGAGCACGAGAGAAGTTCTGCTATTTATTGCCGATGGATCCAAGCAGCTGCTAACAATAATGCTTCCTAATGTGAAAAACATCAGGATCTCTGGCATTCGACTAGAAATCTCTGCTCAGACAAAGCATGTTCAGTGTGAGAAGTGGGTCGATGCGATGTGGTTTAAGGTGAGAGGCTCATCCTCCCACACTTAGACCCCCCTTCACATTAACACATGACTCAGAGTCTGTTATTCAGCAGCCATTGTACTTTGTACACTATACACATCAATATCCAGAGCTGACTGTGTGTGAGGAAATGGACTTGTGCAATATATGGTTGTGTGTCAGCACGAATGCTTCTCGTTTTAGACTCCAGGTCTCTGGATTGACGAGGGAGCAGAACAGGGAAGTCCTCACCAGCGGTCGGCCTCCTGGGGCAGCGCAGACCACCTCAAAGAGGTAGATTCACCTGACTCCATCTCTGCTCTTCACGTCTCAGCTGCTTCTGACAACAAACACCGCAAGAGAGTCTGTGGAGTGCATTCAGTCTGACATTAAGATGGACTATTTTCCTGGACTGAGTGTTTTTGTCATTCCGTTGACTTAAAATGTGATTTATTTGTTAGGGTCTGAGGGCAGTCTAAATACTTTACTACTCAAGGTTGGTTTCCACTCATGCCTATCAGCCGGGTTTGGTGGCCAACCAGCCGACCGCATGCAGTTATAAGGCCTCTTGCTCTCCAGACCACAGTTCTAAATTTAACCTCCCTCTCCCCCTCTGGTCCCCACTCAACTGCACCCTTTGCATCTCATTATGGCCAGTTGTTTTTGAAAGACAGTGCAGGAGCTCCTCTCAAGAAAGAAACAACCATATTGTTCTCCATTCAGATTACTTAAAAGCCTCGCAGATGCTCCTACACTACAGTACTGTTTTTTCTTGTTACCAGCCCAAGAGGAATTCCAAAATATTAATGGCAGACAGATGTGTTTGGATTTGTTAGAACTGAGTAGAAAAAAGCTTTTAAAACTTTTCACAGACTTTCAAATACACCTTAAACCATGCATAAAGACCACAACCCAACACTGGATCCTATTATTGGGGCCACAATGTTAAGGGTCATGAAGTTCCAAGTGTGCGATAGGTTCATCAGAGACAGACTTTGTAGATTAAGATGTGTGACCCAACAAGCTTGTTCCGATGATCTGGTGTCAACTAATATTCATGATATTCTATAGTCATATCAAAAGGTGGTGAAGTACCAACAAGAACAGAGTCAATGTATTGAGTAGAGTTTCATAACAGTTTCTGGCCTTTTGGACATATAAAAGGTTTATTGCATTGAAACAGATTGTTAGAATTGAATTTCATGAATTGCAGTCAAGTGTATTTGGAGCCTTGCACCTGAGCTATACCCGCGAAAGAAATTTAGTGTTCATCT
>OMNM01001162.1:0-14932 GCA_900302745.1 Parablennius parvicornis
TGTGTGTAAAACAAATTTTTTTAAATGAATAAAGTAACTATATTGGCTATATATATTGGCAGATATGTACTGATAGGTTACAATTACATATTTTCACCTTGGTATGTACATATGAATATGAATTTTTGTAGGATTTTCTGTAATTGAAAGAAATGCATCAATTATCAGAAAAGCACTCAGAGAGTGCAGACCTCCACCAAATGGCATTTTCAAAGTAAAAGTTTCCCAACTTCAAAGTGCCGTCATATCATTATTCTGAATCGGATCCAGATGAAAATTGGCACAATTCAGGGCAATGATCCTCCAAATATACATGTTAAATTTCAAGAGAATCACAACAACATTTTATGAATTATGATTATTGAAGTTTGTAAATGGGGTTTCCATGGATTAAATTTTGCTCCCTACTAGATATGATCATCTTCCAGATCACTGAATTTTTACAAGTCAGTCAGATATGATCTCCAAGAGATATGATTTTCTGAAAACAGCTCACTGATAAGTAAAGGGGAAAAACAGGATCTTTGATATTTTTTGTATCCAGATGGTTATCCGGATCACTCTCAAAATATAATGGAATCGAGGTTGGGTCAAGACACATCTTTTGAATTTTTTTCCGGAAGATCCCATCAGGAGTTTTTGTGTAATCCTGCAAACAGACAGGCAGACAAACCTTGGCAAAAACATAACTTCCTTGGCGGAGGTAAATATCGTCTTTCCTGGTGTCACTGTTGCAACACTGGAATTTTCTCACTGAAGGATGAATAAAGTTCATCTCATTTTGTATACCAGGGGTGTCGAACAATTTCTAGTTCAGGGGCCACATACAGTTCAATTTCATCTTCAGTGGGTTGAACTGGTAAAATAATGCCATAATAATCTTTAAACTTAAACTTTAAAGTTTTTCTTTGCCGTGACACAGACTAGACAATAGATGATGAAAATCCTAAATTACTATAGAAAATGACTCAACCTAAAGCTAATTTTAAATAAACTGGTGCAAAATACAGTCAAATGTTCAAAAGTAACTCCTCCCATTCCTGTTGCATTATGCATAGTTTAAAAACGCAACCTAACAGCATGGCTTTGAGGCTAGTTTTCTAGCAAAAAGGGAGCTATCTTTTATGGCAGCATCACCAATATCTCAGCTTGAGTTTCAGTGGTGTGTTGTGTCTGCTCCACAGGCCTTGTGTGCTCTGCGCACAGGTCTTGTGTTTGACACCCCCTGTTCTACAATATCAATAAAGTGAAAAAAATCTAATAAAATGAATGTTGAGAAATATTAGCTCGTAAAACCTTATATATAAAAATTATATGGTGGTGGTTGAGAAGATAGTTTCAGCATTCTCAGTGGATACAACTCACATATCTATACGTATTATGTAGATGACATTGCAGCCAATAAAAATGGCTTTCCCAAAGGAAAGCTTGATGTTTCAAGGTTCAAGGTCTTTATGGTCATTTTTATGCTTTCACATGTGAAGGAAATGTGTTTCTCGGAACCAGCATAACATTAAAGAAGAAAAAAAATGTGTGCAAGATACGCTATTTTTTAAGTATGAATAATAGCGCAGACAGGAAAAAGAGCCTGCAGTATCATGACGGAATGCTAAATAGTCTGTTTGCTGGGTGGGTGGAGTCATTTGTAGTGATTCATTCGTTGTGAATGTCTGGTTTACTGCACCATGTCCTTTCCCCTCTCATTACTGGTGGTTATCATCATGGCAACCACTCTCAGAAGGTGATTTGTTAATTAGAAAGCTTGTTGTTTTCATCCTTTCCACACAGTGTTGTTGAGGATTGCCATGCTGTGAGGTGTCTGCACCACGCCTGGAGGAGGGTCAGCAGGTCGACTCCTCCCATCTCCATTGTCCATTACCTGTAACTTTGCTTGGGTGAATAAGTGCAGTGGGGGGTTCAACCAAATAAAGAGCTACAAGTCAGAAACTAGCTGTTATAATAAAAATCAGCCATCACTTGATGCTGTGCTGATAAACTCTTCAAATATGCAATCTCCTATGAATCCTTAGTGACATTTATGTCATTATGAGGACACTAAACACTGTATGTATGGCATACAGAGCAATTTAAAATCAAACATAAAATGCACAAAATTATTGAAAAATAGTCCATCTTTATTAATCAGCTTCATATCATCTCTTCCATTCAAACAACCTGAGCTTTGTACCTTCTGATGCTAGTGCAAAGATGCTGAGTGACATTTCATAAACTTGTCAAACTGATCAGGGCTCTCACAGAAAACGTGGCAATTCGTACCTGCGAAATATCATTTTTAGTAAAATTCATTGTCATGGTGACTGAAAATCTCTGGAGTAGCACATACGTAGGAAAGCCTGACTGGGTTATTTACTTGGAGGTCACTGCTTCAGCCACTGCTGCAGTAGGATGAGGACGTGGTCCCGGGCCAGAGACAGCTGTGGGAGATCCTCGCTCCGGGCTGGGTACATGTTGGCACAGTGAGCTGTTCCTGCATCAGAGAGACAAATAAAAACTGAGGTGAGCAGAGCAAAGTCCTAAAGCAATTAGTAGAGAACCATCTGCTTTACAACTCACAGATCAGTGGATTTTTATTTAACTATTTAGATTTGAAAGGCACACGACATTTGGCTAGATGTAGCTGGAACTAGTTGGCTACTTCAAACTGTTGCCAGAAAAACTTTGTTTTTAACTTTAATTTCAAAACTTTCAAACTTTTTAATTATCTTTATTGCATTCACATTTCTACATCTGTGTAGTAATCCTGATCATATGAACGGACTCGCAGCATAATATGAACTCAATTTGTCACATCTGGAACCTTTCATCTTTGCGAGCCGGATCTGGCGGACTGGTTGTGGCCCACAGGCCATACGCTTGACACCCCTGATCTGAACTGAAGCTTGAATTCTACGATGGAGGCAACCACAAACTTACAAACTTTACACTTTTCCCTCATTTATTTCAATAATATGTTGATCAGAAGGTTAAATCCAGACATTTTGATCAGATCTATGTCGTTTTTCTCCATCTTTAAGATTCACGCATACATCATGTTTCCCCTCACCTTTGATAAATACCGCTGGCAGGTCAGGGTTGATGTCCTGGGTGATCCCCAGGGCGTGCCATGGGTCAATGGAGCCATTGGGGAAAACGATTCTGCTGGAGCGGATGTCGTAGCCGCCATAGTACTCATTGGTCTGGGCGACGGCATCGGCTAGCTGCTCGGTGGTGATGTTGTAGAAGTCTGTGCACTGTTTCACCTGATACCTGGAAGGATCAACAACATCTACTAAAACAACTGATGGAATGTTTGTGCAAGGAATTACTGGATAGGCAGAGACTCCAGTGTTTTGTGCTCACTCGAGGGGAAAGCCAGTGAAAGGCTGGTTGGGGGAATCGGTGCTCTGGTAGAATCCAAATTCAGAGCAGGTCTGGTAGACCCACTGCCTTCCTGAAAACACACACACACACACACACAGTTTACCCATGACTTGTTTATTTTTCTTACAGAACGAGTGTAGGTACTGCAGACAGTGAGCTAAAAGTGGCCTTCACTTTCTGTTATTCAGTACAAACAGGAATGTACACAAGAGAAACCACAGGACCAGGCAGAGGGAGTAGAGGATTCAGTAGCCACATCCGAACAGCTTTCTTTTTTATTTTTAAGACACCACATCCCGTTCCATTGATTTATTCACAATAATCCTCCCACTCATGGAGCCAGAGTCAGGACCAAAACTAATGGTACACGAGCAGAGCAGTTGGACTCAACCTGACACCTGAGATAATATAACACATAATCTGCATCTTGCTTTTAGTTATTTAGAAACAAAGTCTGGCATAATTGTTAATGCAGGATCCCCTAATGCAGGCAAAGACATAAAAACAAATCCGGGTTTAATCATCAGTACTAACCACTACTCCACAGCACCACCCACTAAAAACAAGCCTGACCAATTAATGCTGTACATTCTGGACTATAGGTCCTGTTAACAAAACAATGTTTTCAAGTGAAACCAGAAAACCTTTGCCTTATGGTTGTTTGTTTACATGACCACGGTGCTCATAGCCAATAAAAATGCAACTTCTTCAAAATGGCTCTCAAGGTGAATCTTTTTGAAAATGCTTCTATTTTGTCTTCATGGAAACGGGGGAAAATGCAACTTTGTTGAAACAATGCATTCAATCAAACAGCAACAATACTCTTTGCCTCCAGAGCAGCATGGCTCCAAGTCCAGCTTTTTCTGGGACTTGGTACTTTGATAGTTGAGATTTGAATCATTTTCCGTAGCAATTGTTTGATTTTGTGAAAAGGCTGACATTTCCATCACATACTGTATACTACTCTGCACCCCAACAAAGAACAACTATAAATTTAAAGGTTATGGCACTATTTGACAGGTCCAGCCCACTCAAGATGTCAATTGTCTTTTCTTGGTTACACATAAAAATCACAAACGACAAAGCACCTGACGAGTGGATGAGTCGTATTTTTCTTCCTGATGAGGCTGCATCCGATTGCTCCCGGTTTGGTTTGCAGTGGAAAATTACAATTACACATTACAAACATGACACTTTACAGTCAAACCCCCGAAACAAACCGTAAATGGCTGTTTTTCTACCAATTTGGAAGTCGAACGATGACATCTTTAAACAGATCTAACTAAAATAGCCTTATTTACACAAAGGCAAATCGCCTTCCTCGTACACACCCACCTCCACCTGCAGCCGTCCCGTCCCAGGATGTGTTACTCATGTCTCTGAAGTAGTTGCTGAAGCTTGCGTCCAAGCATTTCATGGAGAAAGTCTCCATCATGAGGCGAGCCACGGCAGCATATCGGGCGTACGGATCTCCCAGCGAGCTGTCACCCATCACATCACACAGCACCGTGATCGTGATGTTGGTGCCCACTACACCCTTTTAAACAGAAACAACAGAGAAAAGAGAGAAAAACGGGTAATCGATAAGAATGACTTTTTGTGGGAACATTTTTGAGGGATATGTTTCCTCCATTGCACCATAAAACCAGCCGGTAAAAATAGCAGTTTTTCCATTTGAAACTGTATCATCCTGATAACATTATCTAAAACTGTTGCCCCTTGACTCAAGAAAACCTACCATATTGACTTGTAACAGACTTATAATTCCGGTCTCTTTTCTACAATAATGTACACATCAGTGCTACATTAGTAAATCCTGTAATTTCAAGATCTTGTCTTTTGTCATCTAATAAAAAAATAGCAACAACAGTTTTTTGTTTTGTGGGAAACAAAGAATTGCACGTTGAATGATGTGAATCTCTGTTGACGTTATGGGAGTTATTGTGAGCACGAGATTGTGGTTTTCCAGAAGAACTCAGTGTCAGGGTTATGTTTAGGCACAAAAACGACTGAGCCGGATTTATGCAAATGTTGTCTTTTTGCCTTTTGTATCTATGTTAATACACATATGTCATTTGTCAATGGACATAACTTGAGAAAGCACAACATGTACTTCTGACTTCCCACAGGATTCAAACACTGGGTTCCTGTGTGGAAACACCTCAAGACGAAAGGCCACTACAGGGTGAAATTGTGTGCACATTTGTTAAGCTCTTAAACTACAGAATGTGTTCATACCTAGTTTTATTCACTTTGGTTCAGAAGATTTGGGGAAGCGTCAACTGCTCAAGACTACAAAGTATTCTTAAATGGTTGAAACAGTCTGCGTTGCTAGAGACCAGAAAAAGGTCAAATCTAAGATCATGTTTACATGAAAACATGGTTAAAAGAAACTGAAAATGTTATTTTTTGGGGGTTGATTTACATGACAGTGGTACTCTGAGCCACTGAAAATTAAATTTTTGGAAAACTGCTTCCAAGGTGGATCTTTTTGGAATTGGCAAACCAGCATATTTTCCGTCAAATTTAATCTGGAGAGCATTCCACATGCTTTAGCCAGCTGTGTACGGTATTTATGTCTGTGAAAGGGATTGTTGTTTCTGAAGTAACTACATCAAGTAGATAAGTTGTTCTCTTTCACTGGCTTTTTCCCAATGGTTTGAGTCAAGGTCTTGCAGAGATTTCTGGTGAGCACCACTAGATTCAAATGCAGTACAGATACCTCAGATTACTTTAGTGTTTCCTTGTAGAGGTCAGAATGACCTAACACATCTTTAAGATAACTTTTGGAAACTCCTGGAAAATTGTGTTGATCTGCTCCCTGTAGAACTTCTGAGTGCACACACTGTAGTTTTGCCCCTTCCAGGTATAAACTTGCCCAAAGCAAAATGTTTTATTTATTGGAATGAAGGCTGAAGACGTAAACAGTTGGCAGAAATTACAGCAGTGTTCGATGCAAAACGAAAGCCTTGTAAAATCTAAATGACCCATGCATGCTATCGCCTCTGCATCTCCTGAGCAAAAAGAGAAACTGTTGTTCCACAAGCTGTATCGTTGCATAACATCCTTCTGTATTTTATAAAGCAGCCCATTGAGGACCTGTCTACTGTGAAGCCACCGTTCTGACTCATCTGATTGAGTTACAGCGCACTCCTGGTTCTTACCCACATTCCTCGGAGGTACCTAAAACCTGGTAGTTTGCTCTGTGCTCAGCCTTTTGTGTCAGACAGGCAGCTGCTGGCTGTGCATGTCAGCTAGTGCTGTGGACTCTGTGGCCCGCTGCTCCGCTCAGTTCTTTTATAAGCGTCTCTTTAGCTTGGGGCGACAGGAAACCAGAGAGACCAAAGAGTCTTTTGTTAGTTTTCCACATCAGCTTATTGGTAACCGGACTCACGTCTCCTCAAGGCACCAGGGGGACAGAGAGGGGATGGGTGGGAAGAAAAGGGGAGTGGAGAGGAGGGATAACTGGTAAGGGAAGATTTGAGCACCAAGAGGGAGGGAAAGGAGTGTACAGCATAAAAATTTGAAATGTCCTCATAGTAAGAAATTTCTCGACGATGTTTGTGGCCATGTAAGGGCAGCAACAAAGTTTTACCAATCAAAAAGGTATTTGAATGATAAGACTTGACAAGAACCAAACTCTAAAACATCACCATTGGGGTCTTGCCTGGTTTTGTTTTCCCAGTTTGCAGTGAAGAGTGAAAGAAATGCAGGTGAACTGGCAATAGGGTCATGGGTGCTTGAGTGTGACTGATGCACATGGTAAGCAACGGCTGGTATCAAAAATCTTATGAGGCTGGGTGGTCCAGTTGGGATAAAGTGTCCTCTTCAAAATCGACCCCTCATCTCGCCCGGTCCATGAGTCAAAGTGAAATTGGGAAAGGCACTAAACTCCTGGGCACTGGTGTGCGGATGAGTGAATGTGAAAGGTTGCGAGTGCTCAAAAGATAAAATTTACTAAATGAGCAAAGTCAATTTGCTATTTAAACTCAGAAACATGTTTGTTCTGATAGAAAGGTGTCTGACAGATATTTTGTGCTTGTTGGGAAAATCCTACCATTCATGTCAGTGTTATACCGACTTATACCAACTATTTAAACATTGTTGAAAGCCATGTACAAATCTCTCTTCATTGGCAGCACTAATTCCCTAAATTCCTTCGTCTACTAATAACTTAGAAATAGACCCAAACCCAACAACAAGTTGACTCGACCTCCACATTCCCAGCATTTTGGACAGATTGAATATCTGTGTGATTAGTTGGGGGAATATGATGGAGTTATGGCTCCACTTTGAAGCTCAGTGTGTTGTCTGATAACACCAGACGTCTGGAGTTTTCAAGGTGGGGACTCTTCTTTTTTGGGGCCTCACATGAGGAGGACTAACACAATGTTCCTCTCGTGGTTTCACTGTTGTGGCTGACTGGGAAACAACCCAAGACTGATATCTTAACTAAATATTATATTAGCTCTTTAGATTCCATCAAAAACCCTTGCATATGATCAACTCTACTGGCTTCCTATCGGAATATATAATGTGTTGGTTACAGAGGTTTAGGAAGTTATGCAGGTTCCAATGTTCATAAATCAGAGGCAAACAACCTGCAAACAACCTGCCCCTGAATCCCCCCTAGGGGCTCTCTTCCAAGGCAATATCTTTGAGCCTCTCACTGTCAGACAATGCAGGCTTTATTAAGTTTCTGGATACTCCTTGACTTCATTGCTGCCATCTATTCAACGAAGCCCAGACATAAGGTCATCCCCTGACCTGCAGACCCCTGCTGCAAGCTTTCTTCAGTCTCGTGTGAACTTACAGATACTGTGTCGTCTGTGATTCACGAGTTCTGACAACAATCTCGCCTACATTTACATGTAAAGTCTCTGGATTTAATGCAAACCAGTGGTTTTCAAAGGAAAATCAACATTTCTTATATCAAAACAAGAACTGCGACAATAAAAAGCTTTGCACTGAGCTAAGCCTTTTGTTGGCAGAGCAAGTATTTGTTTTATTGCCTACAAATCCCCCACAAAGGCTAATGAAAATATCTTTCAATGTGGAAGAAGCATAAAGTCTGGCTTTCAACCCAAAAATTTACTACTTGCTGTCTGACAAAGCATGCGCTGCCAGAGCAGAGGTGTCAAACCCATTTTAGCTCAGAGGCCAAACTCAGCCCAATTTCATCTTGTGTGGGCTTCACCGGAAAAAATCTCAACATGAAGCCAATTGTAAGGTTACCTCCAGGTGTATATAATGTGAAATGTCCAACACTTCTCTTATAGCTGTTGCAATATGCATGTTTTCAAAAAGCATGGTTTTGAGGCTGGTTGGACAGCAACGAGGTAACAATGTTTCATGGCAGCATCACAGATATCTCAACTGTGTCAGCTATTCTTAAGAAATGTGTTAAATTGTGTCAAAAAACCAAAGAAACACCAATTAAAATCTCACGCATGTTTTTGGAAGAACATGCAAGCCCAATATGCTCGCTATCAGCGGAGAGTGCTAATCACCACGTTTTTTTTTATTTTAAAACAAAGGACAATAACAGCTAAAGAAGAATGAACCCAAATCAGCTGAGCCCTAAAAAAATCAGTATGCAATGAAAAAAAACAAACAAACAAACGAATACCAATTTAATATCAAAGCAAACGATTTTGTAAGAAATGCGAGGCACATGTTCTTTTCAATTGTTTTACAGAGTTTGGGTCACGTCTGCTCTCACCTCAAACCCCCGGTTGTCTTCATTGTACTGGACCACGTCCATGAAGTTGCCCGCCAGAGTTTCCAGGAAGTAAGCAGAGTCCATCTTATTCTGGATCTGGAGTTTGGAACATAAACTGGGAAGAGAGAGGCGACGAGGAAGGAAGGGAAAAAGGAAGATCAGAAAGGTGGAGTAATAAGCTGGAGAGTATAATAGTGGTACTTGTTTATTTCAGCCGTTTGTGGAAGAAATACACAAGTAGCTACCAATGTGAGGTTAGACGTTATTATTCCTGATGTTCGAAGCCTAAATAGTTTGTTTTACTTAAATTAAACGGTGACTCAGTCAATCCGTGTGTGCTGATGAGGGTGATCCGTCAAGCTGACAGTGATGACATGCGCTGGTTTGTTAACTTTCCTTCAGGCTGCGTAAATGAGCATACATGCAGTCACGTGCAACACACTGAGGTAAATGGTGGCTTTCTTTGAGGTACTTGGACCATCAAATATTTGATCATCCTTAGAGCAGTGCCAATAAATAAACACGTATTCCACATCCAGACTGGTCTTGGCCTGTGCTACCAAACATAACACCCGCGGGCCAAAACCGGCCTGCAAAAGGCCCCAATATTGCTGTGCCAAACCGGCAAGCATAGGGTAAAAATTTAAAAGATAACATTGACTTTTTTTAAACACATTTCTTAAGAGTAGTGTACACAACATGACATTGAGACGTGACCTATCGGTGATGCTATAGAAGAACATTTCACTATATTTTGCACCAGAGGTTATCATTAAAATTAGCTCTATGTTGAGGTTGTAGTAATTTTCGTTGTTCAAATACAGACATTTTCATCACGTATACTGTGTGCCAAAAAGAAAAACTTTAAAGTTCAAATCTGAAGATTATTATAGCACTATTTTACCAGTCTGGCCCACTCAAGATGAAATTGGGCTGCATGTGGCCCCAGAACTAAAATGTGTTTGACACACTTGGTGTAGTCAATCAAGGTCTGGAGCAAACCTTTGAATCTAATAAGAAACCGCTCAAAAGAATTACAGGATGTGCTTTTACCTTCTCGAACAGCTAAATGTCTGATCATGTGTCTACAAACAGGAAGAAATTGCACAGCTTTGACTGGGAATAATCTTTGGCATCCACACAAAATACAGTGCGTCTGGGCTTCATAATATGAGGTCTGATATAAGCCCAAGACTTTGCCTGATCTGACATCTACAACTGTATTTATATATTACTGTGCCTTTTTGAGGATTCTGATTTTGCATGTTTATGAGCATAAGTGTGTCCATCTAAATATGACTTTCTTTCATAAATAAAATGTCAAAATACTACAGAAGAACGATTTTATGTCGTTTGTTTGACAGTGTCATCTGAATTCAGAAGCACCATTAGAGAAACAAAGACTGTCATGATTCAAATACTCCCAAAACACAAAAAATCCAGCTTCTTTGCTCCCCTGTGAGCCCTTTACGCTGAAAAATGTAAATAAAATCTAAGTCATCTTCTTCCTCCATGATAGAACTGACGTGGTCTGGACGTGGGACAAGCCTCCAAACCAACTCTGTGACCAGCATGAGAGCATGTCTGTGTGTCCAATGTGGTCAGGACGACTTTAGAGTATTAGCTCTGTGCGAATGTGCACGTCATTACAGAACCGACTCTGTTCACCGATCTGACCTCCGAATTGCCCCGGCGAGCTAAAACAACATCTGCAGGCGGGCTAAAAGTGACCTCATGCCTGCAACTGACAAACAATGGAAGAAAATTAAGAGAAAAACATGTCACAGGGCGTGGGGAACACTTTCACGGTCTGTCTGAGGCTGCAGACACAGCAGTCCTTGGTAGCCCGTAAATATCCCAACAGCCTCCAAATGACAGCGGGTATGTTAAATAGTCACAACAAAATTATTTCTGACTACATGCCAATGATTTAAATAGTTAAAGGGGAAAAATGATGGAGTCATGATATATTTCTTGTCTTAAATGTCCTGAAAAATATCGATGGAATTCTACCAATGTAACATTCAGTGCTTTCAGAGAGTCTACTGTACTTGAAGTCTTTGGTGATGTTGTCGTAGGTTTTGGGATCTTTCAGCTTCTCGGCCACGGCATCGGAAGCTTTCCTCACCAACGTGGGGCACTCCGTGTTCTCTGAGGCCAGTGAACGCCACACCACCTCCAGATACTCTGCCAAAACACACACATGCATCCTCAAAAAACTGTGGGAATTAAGTGATGAGGAGAACATGAATGTGACATTACATTCTGCATCAGTGGCTGAACATGATTGTGCATGTTAAAGTTAGTCCTGAACAAGATGTCCCCGACTACACTTGCACACTACACCGAAGTAATCTGGAGGGAACTGTAATCTCACAGGCCCATATTCTTATAAGGACACCTGGATTCAATTTAGCATTGTACAGTACCTTTTTTTGAAGAACTCAATCTAATATTGAATACACTAAACAAAAGTCACATTAATGCAGTTTTTGCTTCAGAAATGTCCAGAATATGTAATTCCCCACAATCAATCGTCCCATGTCAGATTGTGTGAAACAGTCTCATACCAGGGAAGTTGACGGTAGCGTGAACGGGTGCACTGGTTGCCACAGAGGCGTGGACCAGGTGAGGGTACTTCAGCCTGAACCAGGCGGCGAGCGAGCCCGGGTAAGAGCCGCCAAATGCCACCCACTTCTTGTTGGTCAGGCCCCGGGACTCGGCCATCACCGTGCGGAAGTGCGCCAGGTCCGCCAGCGCCTGACGACTGCTGAGGAAGCGCAGGCTGTCCGAGCTCAGATCGCTGAGGGAAGAACAGATTTATCAAATAAAAAATAATTATCCTCCTGTAGTCCAACTTCAATTATTCGATAAATGTAAACTCCAATAAATTGTGTTACAATTTATTTTTATTCAAAAGTTGCATTGGAAGTTTTTGTTGGCTATAGGCAACTTTAAATGAAAAAAAAAGTGCAGATAAGGTGACTTTTCTGATGTTATAACTCAGGTTAAAGAAGAATCTGACGATCCCAGAAGAATAACTATGACTGAACTCATCATGATATGACTCAGTGATGCGGTGGTTTGCACTGTTGCATCAAAGTGAGAATACACTGTGCTCACGTGCAGGTTTGGGAACCTTTCTGTGTGGAGTTTGCATGTTTTTTTTCTTGTTGTTTTTTCTTGTTGTTTTTGCAACTTTCCTCCAATATTAGGTTGTAATTAGACTGGAAAAGTCTCTTTAGCATCTTTTTTTAAGTATGTGAAAGTGTTTGGCTTCAGTTAAATGTTTTGATAAATCTTGGGGTTTTCCAAAGAAAAAGTTTGGTATCTACAGATAAAGAAATCTCCAGATTACAGAGAGAAAAAAAAAAAGAGTACAAGTTCAAAAGGTTGCTTCTTTAAGGAGTATTTTTCAAGCAATACTTATACTTGGTTTTACTTCAACAGAGTAATGTTAGTCTACTGTATTTGAGTTTTGTTTTCTGGAAACTTCCACCTCTGTATATACCCAGCAGCCTGGTCCTGGAGAACCTCTGTCTGCATCTTTTAAGTCTTTTCTGAATACAACATATCAGTGATTGCGATTTATTGGGCTGTATCTGGAGTGTGGTGATGACATGATTATTAAGATAAACTGCATTGAAACATGGAGAGCTGAAACACGCAGGACCAGGATCATCCAGGATCCACACTGTTCAAGCACAAGAGTGCCATCTAGAGGTAGAGCAGCAACACAAAAAGAAGTCAGTTTTTGGTTTTTTTGCACAACTGCAACTGCAGTTATGCAAAGTCACTGAACACACCATGAACCCAACAGGAAATTATCAGGTGCTGAACTTGAGGCACTTCTGCATTTGGTATTTTTACCTCTTGCTCAGCTATCATGCTTAAAACTTAAGAGGAAATCATAAGGTCAGTGTTAAAAACAGTGTGGATGAAGGGGAAGTGACACACGTACGCAGTCGGGTGACTCTTTCCATAGAAGCGGTGTTCCAGCATGAGGCAGAGAGCTCCCAGCTTCTGGGCGTAGACAAGCCAGGTGCCCTGCTGCATCCACGCCGGGTTGGCCGGACCCTCCCCACCAATCATAAGGAACACGGGACCACCGGGCCTGTAGAACGCTTCATTTACAAAGTACCTCTGAGAGGGGAAGTAGAGGAAAGGAGTCACAACGGAAACATGTCACAACATGAATTCTTGGAAAAGATGGTCACTCAAAACCTGAAACCCAAAATTAAAGTCTTAATTGATATAAACTAAGCTCAAAAAGTGAGAATATTCCTGAGGCGTATTAAATTCTTTCTGGTTTGTGGTCATGCTGTTGGAAAGCTGAGCATTGACAGATTTCTTGCCTAAATCAATGTATCGGTGCATCATAATGCTGTCAGCCTGGAAACTTCACAGTAGGAAATTACACTAGAAAGTAATGTAACCTTACTCAACACTGACATTTATCCAAATGAGAAATACAGAAAACTGTCTCATTAAGTAATTTGAAAAAAGTAAAACAAAAACTGTAGTGTGTATTAGCCAGTTATTAATTGTGCATGTGCTAATGTCAAGCTGTACAAAAGATGAACATACTATTGTATGCAAATATTATAAGCATATTTCCCTGTCTTACCAACACATGTTTAAAGTAAAAATCTCTCACTAGCAGGAGGTCCCTGATTTTACTTAACGATTTCCAGTAAAAGATGCCAAATTTGGATATATTTTGTCCAGTACCTATTGAATATATGTCAAATAAAATCAATGCATCACTGTGTAAGACAAGTGCATATGATGTAGGGATGTGACATGTTTAGAATACATTTATTTGGACCGATTTGATAACTGGGATGGCTTATCGCAGTTTAGTCCTTTATCTGCAGACTTTTATGGGACTGACATGTGGGCTTGGGGTTGTGATCATGTGACTCCAATCAGCTAGAAAGTGACAGAGTTTCCACATTACCAGTTTTTTGAACACAGGAAAACAAAATTGCTTATAATCAAACTTTTTGTGTAAAATTAAAGCATTTTCGAGATGATCAGATTAGGAAAATAGTGGAACGCTCAGAAAGTAACCATCCTCAGTTTTAAAGCTCAAAGCAGACAGACACAGTTGTAAAGCTTGATCCAGACTCACCTGTTTCCACAGCCGGTCGTCCGCCCCGTTGAAGTGGTCCAGTTTCTGGGGGAACCAGAGCTCCTCCGGCGCCTCTTGGAGCTCCTGCTCCCCCGGGGCATGGAGCCTCCTGAAGCCCTTGAAGTGGCCCTGAGCCGGGGCACAAACAGCCAGCAGAAGCAACACGGAGAACCTCCGAAGAGAGTGGTTGACAAGCAGAGGAGAAGCCATGTTGGCGCAAACAAACAAGCTGCACGTGATCCAGGACTGTGATCATATGACCAAGCGTGTCTAGTTCACGTGACCTGCAGGAAATAGGAAACATGAGTTCTGTTCTTTCGACTCCCGTTGCTTCAAAACAACAGTGAAATTATTTTCAATAGTTGAACATTTGAACTTGTTGTGATTGTGCCTTTGTTTACATTTCAGTTTATATTATTTTTACTTCCATTTATTTGCCTATATTTACATGGTGCATTCTACTGTGCCAAATATTTGTGATGTACAAGAGCCCAGATTGGGTTGATATAGTATTTTTTTCTTTATGGTATTTTGTCTCATTCCTGACTGAAATCTTTGTCCATGTTCAACCTGAGTTAACTAGGTTGACTTGAATATCATATATGTACAAGTGTGCACACCTGTGTTTGTTTTGTATGTTGTACATTTGTGATACTAATAAATAATGAAATGCATTTTCTTTCATCTTCATCCTA
>OMNM01001162.1:15665-45655 GCA_900302745.1 Parablennius parvicornis
TAAATGGATGGGCAATGACTGGGCCGACCCGACAGGCCAGAGGCCAGAGGCTGAGTTCCCAACCAACCCTGCATGCAGCTTTAATTTTTCATGCTTTTTGAAAATAATTTGGCAAACTAATACCCCATAAGGCTTTTTTTCCCCACTCAATAAGTTTCTTATCAACACGTAAAATAACCACGTTTTATATAAATGGAAATTTATAAGCTCTTATTTAAAAACAATAGTGTAAAAAATAAAAAGTGGGAGGTGACGTCACTTTTACGTTACTGGTCCGGTCTGGTTCACTTCATCTTATCAGAAAACACAAGTAGATCACAAATTTTTTTTTTTTAATCTCACAAACTCTTTTTTAAAGGAGGAATTTTTTAATTCCTTTTTTTCTTAGTTTCAAGCTATAAAAACTCGATATCCGGTCTTCTGGGCACATGCGCACTGAACCACTTAAAGGCAAACATTTTTGGCACGTGCAGCAGTAGCTAAGGTCCGCCTGTGGGGATTGAAGCCATTTGGGGGATACAGGAGAGCAGATTCATGACTTATTTGCAAAACAGAACAAAAGTTTGTCTACAGCTGTTTAACCAAAAATATTAATGGTTTGGAGAAAACTGCGGAGGATTTCAGAACCAGTGGAGGAGAAACGATGGCAGGCAACCTCATTAAGGTAAGGTGCATTCCTCCAGTTGCGGACCAAGAAACATATATGAAAACAATGTTAAGTAGAGTTTCTCCATCAATACTTGTTCAATATTTCCAAATAGTCTGCCCTCTTCCTCTCAAAGCTTCTCTTGTCACTGCATCCAGACCTTTTCTAGTGCTATCAATCATTCAAAAGTAATTGCACAATGGAAAAATATTGAATTAAGTGTGCATTGAAAACAAATGAATTAAGTGTACATTGAAAACAAATGAAGTGTGCATTGAAAACAATAAAGAACTGGTGCAATTGAACCTGTTGACTAATTGTACAATTGAACCTGTTGACTAATTGTACAATTGAACCTGTTGACTAATTGTACAATTGAACCTGTTGACTAATTGAACGATTGAACCTGTTGACTAATTGAACGATTGAACCTGTTGACTAATTGAACGATTGAACCTGTTGACTAATTGAACGATTGAACCTGTTGACTAATTGAACGATTGAACCTGTTGACTAATTGAACGATTGAACCTGTTGACTAATTGAACGATTGAACCTGTTGACTAATTGAACGATTGAACCTGTTGACTAATTGAACGATTGAACCTGTTGACTAATTGAACAACTGAAACGGTTAATTACTATGAAAAATAATTAATTCCACAATTTTCTGTAGTTGTGATTAAAACAAATTGAAGCTTGTAATGTATATTCATGGGAAAACGATGAAATTAATATAGACTCCCGCAGACACTTGAATATTAAGTCATTTTAGCTTTGAGTGAATGCCTTTTAGCTAATTAAACAACTATTCAATTTACAGTGCAGGTCCACCACTTTGACAACTTAAATATTACTAGAAACAGTTTCTAGAAATATCCTCCACTCATCTTCATGTTTTAAACCGTGCATTGCAGGTTTATATGATTTGTGCATGCATTGTAATGTTTAAGTATGCGTATTAAAGTTTGTGCATGCTGACCATGTCTGTCTTTTGATTTTTAAGTTTGCTTTTCTCCCAACATATGACGCTGCCAATCAAAAAAGACAATGTACATTTAACCTGGGGTGTCAAACGTGAGGCCTGTTTGGTAAAAGCGCCCCAGAAAAGGCAACGATGCAGCAAAACTGTTTTATTTTTCAAACATTTCACTATATTTGCACCAGGTTTCATTGAATATTTCATTATTGTGGTTGGTTGACATTTCCATCAGGTGAAACTTAAAAATGTAAAAGTAAATATTGCCTCGTTTTGCAGGTCCACTCCAGATGAAATTGGGCTGCACGTGGAACCCGAACGGAAGTGTTGGACACACCTGACTTGATGTAGCACCCAGCAGAATGCAGGGATTCCTGCCATGCAGGTATGTAAAAACAACTGGAAAAATCTGAGAGGTGTGCCTGAGGAATGTAAAGACATTTACTGGTTCTCCTTCACAAAAGCTACTGTACATGTGAAAATATTGTTGAGAGCATTGTGATACACGTCTAATACGCAACTCTGAGGGTGTGAAACTGTTTCCAGTTCAGAGGACACATGCAGAATAGTTTGTGTTGACTCTAATAACCTTTTAAATTTAGACTTTAAATTTTTTCTTTGTGCTGCAGATTACACGTATTGAAAACGTCTATTATGAAATGACTTGAATCTCAATGTAAAGCCAATTTTTTTTTTTTAACCCTTCTGGTGCAATATACAGTGAAGTTTCCAGAAAATTTTTCCTATAGCTGTTGCATTAAAAACATTTTTAACAACCTGACAGCATGGCGCTTATGGAGCAAGATCCTGGCCAAAAGGTTTGTTCATTTGAAGAAAAAAATAATTTTTAAACTGAATGTTGATGGTTTGATCTTCAATTTAAAAAAAAATTAAAAATACTGGATCCAAAATAGAAAGTCTATGAGAATTTTTTTTCTCGTTGTGTATATAATTTTGATTCAGCTCTGTAAAATCCTTTCATTTAATTTTTCACTCTTGAATATATATTTTTTTAAATGTAGGTTTTTTTTTTCCACATTCTAGTCCTGTTTTCAGGTTTACATTTTTATTTTTTCACTTTCAAAACTTTCTTTCACTTCCAGATTTAATTTTTTTTTCAGGTTCAAACTGTTGGCCCTGTTCTGGTGTTGGGGGCGTGGCTTCCACTGAGAAGGGGGCGAGATTTTGATGACAGTTGCTAAGAAAGCTCAGGGCATTGTGTTGCCTTCAGGAATAATGGGAACTTTGAAAAATGTAACTCCACACTTTCTAGACGCTGTACTCACCTGATAGCTGTAAATAAAGTTATGGTGAGGACACAGATCACTTTTACTGTTTAGTTTGAACAATTCTGAGCAATTATCAGTGTATATATAAACTGCAAAATAGTCCAGGTTAAGTTCAGCACCCATACTCAAAGACAGGATGTTTCCTGCTTCCACGTAAGACTGTGAATGCAGCGCGGTATTGCTGATTACAATGGCGTCAACCTGCTGGTTTGCAAGTAACAAATACAGTTATAAACAAAAGTTGCAGTGGAAATTATCCCAAGTATCATAATTCAGAGTAACTTTCAGGAATGGGTTCAAACTAGCCTGTGAAAGTGATCTGTGTCCTCAGCATAACTTTATTTCCAGCTATTAGGTGACGACAGTGTATACAAAGTGTTGTTATATATATCAAAGTTCCCACTGTTCCTGAAGGCTGCACAATCATGGAAGGCTTCTGTCACGCACAATCCCACACCCTTCTCGTGGAAGCCACGCCCTCCCCCCAAGCCAGAACAGGGCCCAAAGTTTTAACCTGAAAAATAATTATCTGATTGTGGGGGGGGAAAAAGTGTTGAAAATGAAAAACAAATAAAAACATTTTTAGAATATGTTTAGGAGTGAACAATTAAAATAAAGGATTTTATCATAAGAATTTCAGAACAGAATCTAAATTATCTACCAAGTTAAAAAAAATGTTCATATGCTTATTTTCATTTTGATTGGTGTTTTTAATTTTTCAAAATTAAAGATCAAACTTTCAACATTCACTTACAAAAATTTTGTTTTTTTGTTTCAAATGAACAAACCTTTTTGGGCTGGATCGAGCTCCGTAGTCTTTGAGACTCGTTTCATAGCAACCAAGTTGCTAGCTTTAATGGCTGGATCACAGAAATCTCAGCTCAGGGCTCGGTGTAGTGTCCAAAACTCAAAAGTATTAAACTTTTTTGAAAATCTTTACTCCTGATTTACACACTAATGCCATTATGCGTTCATGAAACTGTTTAAAATCGTAATGTTGCTAATTTGTATCCTGGTTTGTCTTATTTCTGGTTGGTCGCAGAGCGAAAGGAGTGTCGACGGTCCTGTGGAGCAAAGATCTCCTGCTCTTCTCGTGGCCTCGTGGAACCAGAGGCTGAAGACGTCAAAGATAAGGCCGCTGGTTTCTACTACTTCTGCTGGCGCTGCTTGTGGTTTGCGGCTGCCGCGCCGCCGTCGGGCTCGTCTTGTGGCCGTCGCTCTGCTGTAGAGCTCGTGCTTTGATTATGCTCTTGGTCTGCTGCTTGAGCTCAGTAGGTGTATTTTTATAGTTGGGAATTCTTTCAGATTTGCAGTTTATCGCTTCCTATCTGTGTTGTTCTGGCCGTCGCAGGGTTATGTAGTGAACAAGAATCGTTTTTGAGGTTTTTCTTGATGTGTGTTGCAGAGGATATAAATGATTGAAAATACTCCTGGGGGTCCCAGTTTCCACTCTGATCTTGGTTTATCTTTGGTCTTCTTGATGCAGCTCCAGTAGTTTTGTTGTGTGGCTCTGAGAATATCTTTAGAGATCTTCACGTCGGCTGCTGTTGGTTTAAGGGGCTTTATTGGCTTCAGGCTTGTGGTGCACAAGGGGATCAGCCAGGGGGGGTCAAACATGGGGCCTGTGGGTAAAAACCAGCCTGTAAGAGGCTGTAATCTGGCCAAACCACCAAGAAAAATAATGCAATTTGGTGGTTAAAATTCAGAGCCATGCTGTGGGGGTGTAAATACCCATAATGCAACAGCTATAGAAGTGCACAAGATATTTCACTGCATCTTGCATAGTTAAAATTGTAGTAATTTTACATAATGAAAATATTGGAATTGTGTACCTCGACTCCACAACAGAAACCCTTTACAATTAATTTAAAAGTAAAATATCATTTAAGGTGCTGTCCACTTGAGGTGAACTGGGGCTGCTTGTGGCTCCTGGACTCAATGTTTGACACCCCTGGGAAAGGCTTTTTGAATCTGCACCTCCAGGAACCACTTTCATCGTCTCAACAAAAGCAGAGTATCAAAGTAAGAGCTGGTTATTTGCTCCTCCTTGCTGCTTTGTTTTGTGGCCGCCGTGTCACCGTGTTCTTCTAGTTAGTGGACTCGAAGTGGAATTCAGTATTTTCTATTGTTTCACATCACTTGATGCTCCGCAGTGTTTCCGTGCCGCGTCATGTGGACGTCATGGAGGTTTGATGCAGATTAAACTAGTGAAAGTGGTTTTTCTTGGTGTATAATCTGGTTTAATTCTGGATTGTTTGGAGTTGATAGATGTGGCGCTCAGGTCTCGTTACAAAGGACAATGGCATAACTTTGATTCCATAATTTCTCTAGAACAGGATTCATTTGTTGCATTCAGTCAAATGTCATGGCCGTCAGCTCAGCTTGCTTGGCATATATTGTGTATTCATCAACCCTGTAAATACGTCTCTAATTACAAATATACCAGCTTTGGTTAGTGACTTTACAAGATTATCAAGTACTTTCATTGCAGTGGTTTTCAAACTAGAGAACTTTAGTGGATGTTATTAACGCAAACGCCAACAGAGGAGCTGTGTCTTGAACATGCTCTTGATAGACTTTTAATTCCAGGGTGTTTAATGCCTATTTCATCAGTACTGGGGGGAGAATTTACTTTTTTTTGCGGCTAATCTTTTATGTTTTGAGTCGCTGCCAGAACAGAAAGCCACTTTGCTTCACAGCAAGGTGCATCAGACAACTAGATGTTGAGTACATACTTCCTCTAATTGAAGTCTGTTCACGTTGCTGCTTTACCAGATAAACCAGTCCTGTGTGTATAATTTCTTTGTTTTAACATCGTATGCAGCATGTAGTATATCAGTATTATCTGGGGTCAGTGTTCAAGCCTGAGCACGTCATGGGGAAGACATTTGGGTTAGTTTTGTTTTTGTAATTATCTTACATTTGAAAGGTCAGCATCTTTCCCTTCGATGGATGTTGAGTAAAATGAAAAGAATGCACTACCAGTTTGAGTCTTTTTAAAGTCAGGGGCTTATTTGTAATAACTTATTGTATGAACTACAAATCTTGATCATACCACTTTATCTCTCAATCTGTAACATCTTGTGCAGAAAATTGACAAATTTCCGACCGACCAGATTGTGAAATTTCATTGCCGCCATATCAATTTTGAACCGTCGTGGGAAAACTGCATTTATTTATTTCCTGCGAACGTCTTTTGGATGCGTCCACATTTCCTTCATTTTGACGGGATTTCGCACCGAATGCAGCAGAATCAACGGAGGAAAGAGAGATGACGTGGCTACACAGATTCTGAGTGAGGTATTGTAAGGACGTAAGTTTTTTTTTTGTATCACATGCATCTCAGTTAATATAAGAGCAATAATGTTAAATAAGAGCTATGTTGTTACTTGAAAATTGTCTTGTAAGAGTTGTTTAGCCATGGTAACTTTATGTAAAAAGCTTATATCCTTGTCTACCTGTTAACTTTATTCTTTTGAAAGTAATTATCAAGCATGGACTAGTTAAGAGTACATGAACACAAGATTCACATTTGTTTCAATCAGGCTTTTGTAACTAGACTTATTTGCAGTGACTTGATCCAGTTTCTCATGTTTGTATAACTACCCTGTGTGTCTGTGTAAGTGTGTGGTTTTATTTTTTTTTTATCTGTTTAAAAACGGCATTATTTAAAATGTATTCTCGCCCTTTCAACAAGGGTGACTAACGCTGTTAATTTCTACAGTAGATTCTTATTTATTCTTTTGAGTAACTATTTAGTGCCATTTAGTTTGTCTAATTTTAGTATCTGAAACCTTCTCAGTTTTAGTCTAGTTGTAGTCGACAAAATCCAGTGGACTGAGTTGACTAAATCTATCAGTCTATTATAGAATGTATTCAATGTTTCAGTATGTTTAGTTATAATACAAAAACATGTATTTTATTTGTATCTTAATTTCAAAAACATGAGCATGGCATTTTCACAAGATGTTCTCGCATAAATCAAATTCATATAGATTGCGCTATAAAACTTATTTCTTATTTGTACTTGGGCCATGATCGGCTTCGTCTGTTTGAGGGCAAAAAAAGGAGGAATAGTTATTTTATCTCTTGCCAAACCTTTTTAGATCTCTCACACACACACAGTCCAGTCATATACAACATCCACCATAAACAATTTGATTCAATTTGAGCACATTGAATAATTCTACTTGTATTATTTCAGAGAGTAAATCTTCTAATCAATACATTTCAGAGGCAACAGTCTTCTCGAGCTTAACGAGTGAACGTAAACTGTAACGATGACTGAAACTTGACACAACTAAATATAAACAATTTAACTGATGTGGAAACCTGCAAAATGTGTGAAGTTTAGAACGTCTCTTCCACATTGATGAATCTGCGCTGTATTATTCGCTCTGATTGGCTGTCTTCACGAGACCAGCTCTTGTCAAATTAGTCCCTCCCCAATATGTCTCGTTTTGATCTGACCAAAGTGTCAGTTATATTTCGTTAGTCTTCATTTTGTCTGCTAATTTTTAAGACTTCGTCCATGAAAACTGTTTGACTAATATATTTCAACGAAATTAACACTGGTGACTAAAGTGCTTTGCAATGTATATACTACAATGTATATATGAGATATGTATGGTTCAGTGTCTCCATACCATGAGGCATTAAAAGTCATTTCAAACAGGATTTCAGCTTTGAAAGGAGAGAGCCCCTTAAGAGCTTTTAAACCAAACATTAAAAGTTTAAAATGAGTTCTGGACTGGAAGCCAGTGGAGAACAGTGGAGGACTAGGGTGATGTGGTGTTCTGGAGTTTTGTTGAGATGCACTGCAGCATTTTGCTCAAGCTGCAGGCGGTTGATAGAAGACTATGATCTCTTATGATTGATATTGTTCCCTAACCCCAAGGAAAGACTCTTGTTTAAAGCAGCGTTTCAGAAATTGGCTTCAAGGAGCTTTAAAAATGTGGTTTTGCGTCTTGACCTTTGCAGCTAGGAACAATATCTTATTCTTTTGGATTGATGTAACTGCTCCAAGTAAAGTCATAGTACAATATGGTCAAGGACTGCATTCCAACTTACTACTTGTATGTCTCACTCAAGGTTGGATGTATTCTAGAGTCTGGGACCTTTTATGCGGGCCCCACAATATCTATGCTCTTGGATTCCCAAAATCAGTGTTACCTGTTTTTGTATGCAACGCCCTCATGTTTACACTACGATGTATGTACTCTGTCAGCTCTTGAGATTTGCAGGTATGTCATGCTGTATGTGAGCTTTTGTGTTGATGTGTTTGGTGTTTGCCTGAAAATGAAATAAGTATTATTTAAAAAAAAAATGTGGTTTTGTTTACAGGGTTAAGAATGTTCGCATGGTCACTGACAGTGACGTGCACTCAATTCTCAACCAAGTATTTTTTTTAAACTTGCTGGTAGTTGTAATGTATTGCCTGTTCTAGCTCCACGGCTGTTTCTTACTCTGCTTACACCTAACCCAGCCTCCATCCCTTCCTCCTGTGAAATTGTGAGTTTGAGCTACGCCAACCTTGGTGGTCAAACGACGATGTCGGGACGGAGGGATGTGATGCTGATCTCTGGGTATCGAAGTTGCCTGTCAAGGTCGACCTTCGAGTCTTTTTCTTGGCCTGGCGTAACTTTGTTCCCGACCTTCAGCGACCGTTAATGTGGTTCTCTGCAGTTAATGAGTGTTTGTTGTCCTGTCGGCACCTTTCCAGCACCACTATCGTCGATGCTGTATTGCAAGCCCGGAGGCACAGCGGCCGCCGCCACAGACGCCCACCCAGAAGGATGGAATTGGGTTGTGTGTCCATCTGGCAGTGAGTGAGGGAAGCTCATTGTCCGTGTAGCTGTCCAACATTGATTTGAGGAACATTTGCGCCTCAATTTTTTCAGCTTTGAGACATTTGAAGGTTTGTATGCGGGTTTCAAGTCGCCCTATTGTGTCGCAATGGGATTAAGGTCTGGGATTTGATCCAGCCATTCCAGGTCTTTCCATTTCTTAGTTTTCAGAGTCTCTGGCTGGACTTGCGGTTAAGTATTGGGTCATGTTCATGTTGCAGGGTCCAGTTCCAGGTCGGCTTTACTTTTTTCTTTACTGGTGGGTTGACATCTTCACCAATCCCCTTCTGATACGTGGTGGGATTCATGTTGGATTCTATGATGGCGAGTTGGCAAAGGTCCTGCTGCAGTAAAGCCTTTCCTTCTATAAGTCTATTTTGGACTTCTTTCTGAAGAACATTATTCCAGCAGTCCACTTCTTGTCTATGGTCTCTCTGACCAGCTTCAGTCTGGCGGTAACATTCAGCATGCTGTCCATGACAGCTTACTTTCCAAGCCCCGTCCCCCTCTTCCACACACTCGTCGCGGTCTTCCGTCCTTTTCACCTATCAGGTCTTTCGCAGGTGATTCCCTGCCAGAATCTTCACAGCCAGCATTTTCCAGTGACAAAGAGCCAGATGTCTCGGTCCTTTTCTGCAGTTCGCTCCTCCTGCACCTGTACAGACTCGAGTCCGGCCCTGCGGTGTGGATTCCTGCATTCTCCCGGCGCTGGAAGATGTTGCACCTTCGGCCAGCTGGGGCTGCACCTTCCGTCTCGCTCTGATTTATGCTGAGAGTTTCTCGATGTAATTGATTCTTTTAATCTGTCTCACTGGTCCAACTCATGAAAATTGTTAAACATTGGACTTGGTGTTGTGCTTTGTGTGTTTACATTGAAATATGTCACTTGTATATCTCTGATCACCTGCCTGTTTTATTCAGTGTGACTGCCCCCTGCTCAGCGTTTACTTTATGTTATCGATGTTGGGTCAAGTATTTTAAATCTAGTTAACACATCTCTTGGCTAATGATGTGTCCATGCGGCTTTTAAACATGCCACGGTGTAACTTCGTTTATATATAAAAATGTTAAGTCTTCACCTATTGGTTCTCTCCAATTTCAGACTCATTTCGAAACTTTTTATCCAAAGTCTTTGGGAGAGTAGTTTTTAACTGATCGATGGCTTTTATATTTTTGTTTTAGTATCTATAAAAAGTTTGTCTGGTTTGAAACCCCGTGGCAGTACTGAACTAAACTGTGTGGGCATTAAAGGCAAGGTTTCTCTTCCTTGACTGCCCAACTTTCCTGTGGGGTTAGGGTTCATCAGTGATCTTGGCCCCTTTGCAAACTTATAATTGAACTTTTTCAAAAAAGCTGGGGGTGATTCTTGAAGTGGTTTTAAACTTGACAATTTAGTTTTAAAAACTGGTTTCTTCCAGTTGAGGTTGTTGGCCAATGTAAAGACCTACCTCTATCATCATAACTTTGTGAGAGGACAACTGCAACTCCCTTTACATTGGCTTTGACAAAGAAACGAGAGCACATCTCCCCAGTTTTATCCTCACTCTACTGGCTTCTTGTCTCTTTTAGAATAGTTTGTCTTTTAAGGTATTAAATGGTTGGCACCATAATATTTATCCAATCTTATTCACATTCATACTCCTGTTTTATCATTGAGGTCAGCAAATCAGATGGTCGATGTACTAAGATCCAGTCTAAGCAATGGAGGTGGCCAAGGCATTTCCATGGCTGCACCCTGTCTGTGGAATAGTTTGCCTCTTTACATCAGAACCACTCCAGTCTCTTGAGTCCTGTTAAGTGTTGACTCAAGACTGCCTTCAACATTTAATTGAGCACCTATAATATTGTGAGTGTTTTTTGCTCTGCATTGTTTTATAATTTAACTGTGAAGCACTTTGGTCACCTTTGTGTTAAATGTGCTACATAAAGTTGGATTGAATTAATCTGGCTCTTCCAGACATCAGTCAAGAATTACTTGCAGTTTTATTTGTAACAAAAAACAAACTTTGATCAATGAAATCCAGTGAACGACACGTTAAAAGCTAAATAAAATTCCAACTAAACCAAACCTTTCCACATAATGATCAAAAGATGTATGCTTCCATCCGATAGTGTCACCCGCAATAAAATTCGAAGACCTATTTAACCTCTCTAACATAAAAACAGACCGTGTTCCACCTCTAAATATTCGTCTTATTTGTTCACCATGTGATTTTACATCCTCTAGATGGCAGGATGGAGTCAGGAAGTTCAGATCATCAAAGCAGAGATGTATATTGGGACAGGATGAGCTGGCAGGTCCATTTTCTTGTCGGATTAATAGTGAAACCAAATGCTTTCAACTTATATGAACATTTTAAAGATACTTTTCTCATGTAAAGTGGTTGGGGCTTTTGAGAGTTGGAGCAAAATACATTTTTTCCAGCTCTATTTCAGAGTAACCCCCCACAACAGCTTTTTCTGGACCTGAAGCCAATCAGACATAATCCTTACATAGCAACCGTTGTCTGTAAAGGTGGTTTATCAAATTTTATTGTTATGAAACTTGAACCCTATCACGGTGCAGTAGGTTTTGAGGTGATTAAGCATCCATTAGCAGCTGTGAGAATCAAAGGTTAATGTTCCTCAACCTGGAGTGAACCAGAGAATAAAGTATGGTACCGTTAATTTTCTTAATTTCTTTGAACTGAACACAATGTTTAAGACTCAACAAAAAAATTCTGAGCATCTGCAAAGTAAAAAGAGGATTACGATGTCACTGGAGACCACAAATCTGTCTCTTGACTCAGTAGGATAATGGTTATATTTGAAGCAAGATAGAATTTATTGTACTGACTGTTCCATGTTTTTACAAACCACAAAACCCCCACAGAAATATAAAGGTCACAAATATAAAAAACACACATTTTTTGAATTGTTTTAGTTTGGTTTGTCTGCTGTTTCTATATTTTGTCCTGTCTGAGTTTGTCTTGTGCGCCAAGTATGTCTTGTCTCGTGTCCCCACTCGAGGCCTGCACCTTGTCGTGGTGAGTGGGCTTTCAACTAAGATAGGCCGCCTGTCTTCAAATGTTTGTACGTCTGTGGTACAATTGAGGATGATGCATCTCTTTTCTTTCTCCTATTTAAGGAATTCAACTGTAATTCTGCTGAAGTCGCATTTTTAGAAAAATATCAAGTAACTATAATCTATTTTCCTGATGGTACTTTTGTGTTCTAATAATTTTTCTTTTATGTTGGGTATTTCAACAATTAACATGCTTTATAAATCAGCATATCGTCTCCTTTAACCCATTTAGACTTCCACGACTTTCAGCATTAGCGTACATTTTGTAGCATTCAGGAGGGTTTTTATCATGTGTTGTGTTAAGAATTTGTAATGCTTTTCTTTCTGTCTATCCAGGGTCTATTTACTGGTGAAGATGACTGAGGACATGACTTTCCTGTGACAGAAAACACAACGTGAAATATTATTACACATGCATATTGTCCTGTAGTAGTGGCAGTATGGAGGGGGTGTCAGTCGGCAGCAGGAGGCAGGCATAAAAAAAATTTCCTCTGGAGTTTTCTAGTTTTCATTATTGTGATTATTTTATGTCTGAATTTTTGGAGTCTTTTTGGTACATTTTTTTTATCTATTTTTTTTTAGGTTTCTTTCTATTCTGCCTTTTTGGGGTGGCGGTGTAGCGGGTCGTCTCTCAATTGGGTGTTCACGCGAACAATTTGCATATTGAAGTGTCCTTGAGCAAGACTCTGAACCCCAAACTGCTACCAGTGGATGGACTAGACCTCTTGCCTGGCGGCTGCCTTGGTGTGTGAGTGTGATGAACAATGTAAAGTGCTTTGGAGACTCTATGCGTGGAAAAGATCCATATAAATTAAATCCATTGACCGTCATTTTTTTTTGCACTGTATTCTTTATCAACATTCATGATCATCTTTCTTCATTACCTTTTGTCTTCACTTTGTGTCCCATTAAATCTACTTTGCATCTTTTCCTATTGGCTCTGATACTACTTGTGTTAGTTGACTCCATCTCTCGATGTACTTGGGCATAAGATCAGTGATGGTACCTGGGCTCATCAGGTGTTTTGGGTCTTTCAATTTCACACACCCTCACACCGGGTGACCCGACGGGGACTGATCAATTCCCTGCTGGCGTCTAAGAAACATTGGTTCACAGCTTGTCCCTTTTGATCCGCAGTCATCTAGATGCTTTCTGAGCTGGTTCTGATCATTTTAAATATGGTACCGATGAGTCCTTGTATTATGACCTCCATTTGGTTCTTTCTTATGAGAATATAATCTCAGAAATTAAAAGAATAAAGTCATGCTCGACAAGGTGCCCCCCAGACCCCCAGAGGTTTTTCTTTCGCCCTCCAGAGACGCCACATGATCTGTTCGATGATAACTTGGGATACAGATTTTGACATTTGTACAGTTTGTGTGTGTTTGTGAGATGGGTTGTGTCAGTTGATTCAGAGCTGCGTCTCTGGAGGAGCGTAACCTGTAGCAGAAATGAGGCCTGCACTTTCCTCTGACTCAGGGCGATGGGGTTTCGGGTTTCATGGGCTCTTTGGTCTCCTCAGAAACTGCTGAAGCTCTAAAAGCAGCTGAAAGGGAAAGTGAGAGCAGCAGAGTGATTCTATGCCGAGCTGAAGCTGCTTCTTATCCAGATGTTGAGACAGGCTGCAGCTGTGTGTGCTGGACTGCTGCTGTCACAGCTGTCTGCACCAGGTAGGTTCACCACTCACTGTATTCTCACCTGAGCAGTCCTTAAGCAAGCGGCTCTGGGCGGAGTGTGTGAGATGTGTCGAAACCCACAATCGAGGCTGACACAGGCCGTTTACTCAATGACGCTTCAAGTGAAAACCTGTCGTTTTTGCCTTGTTTCAGAAAACTTTCACGTTTGCATGTCAACGTTTTGAAATCCATGTCAGTTTACGCATAAAACTGTAGTTGGCATGCCAGGCCACTAGTTGGGGTTTGATTTCTGATTGGCTCGTTGGAGCAACACACTTTTTAATAACTGAAACAAGCCAGGGAGAGAGAGGACAGACTTTCTTTATTTCTGGGGCATCATTCCGGGTATGGGTTTTTTATTTTCCAGTCAAAGTCCCGGCTGAGCAAGAAAAACTAAAATTTACATGACAAACGAGTGCCCAGGTTCCCTGAGGAACTGTGCATAGTTCGCATGTTCTCCCTGTGCATGTGTTCTTTCTGTCAATGATTTCAGTGTTTTTCCTCCTCAGAACCGGCCCGTGATGCTTCAGATCGAACCCCCTGCGGAGCCTCCTGGAGGAGACGTGGGAGAAATCCGCCTCCAAACTGTTTCTCGTGAACTTCCTGGTTTACATGATCTACCTGAGCATCTTCACCACCGTGGCCTTCTACAGGAGGGAGTGACAGGACACACACACACACACACACGTCAGTGGTTGTTTGGATGCTGACAGAGTGCGTGTGACCCTCAGCCACCGTTCCCCATTGAGGACGTCCCTGCGCTGTGCATGTCAGCTGATCAGCATCCTGGGAACCGTCTGGTTTCTCACCAACTTGTAGAGGAACCAAACTGGACTTAAAAACACACCTGGTTTTCTAGCGGAAATGTGTCCCCACAGCCGTATGAGACCAGAAGTGAAGAAAGTCTGTTATCTCTGACTTTTTTAGTGAAGGTCTGCTCATGAAAGGTCATTCAGGTTTTTCCTTCGTGAGATCACAAGCGAATACAACCCTCCCTGTGCTGGTTGCTGTGAGGCGTGGGCGCTAACCACTGCGCCACCATGTGACCCAGCGTTGGCATGACCAAGTGTTAGCAGGAGCTAGCATTAGTAGGAGCTTGTGTTCGCAGAAGCGAGCGGTAGCAGGAGTTTGCGTAATCGTAGCAACACGTAAGACCAAACTAAGTGACAGATTCAGACACCTTTTTTTTAAGCAGTATATTAAGATTTGTTTCAGTGTGAACATTGTAGTGACTGCTGTGATCTGAGGGCGCAAGGCATTGTGGGAAAGGCATCCCAGGACTTTGTGTTGTCACAGTTACGTTGTAGTTTTCGACTTGTCTGGTGTTGGAAGCTCAGTTTCAACAACCTGCGCTTCACAGTCCTGGAGCTCTTGAAGTTCACCATCGGCATGAGAGACCTGCAGTCCAAAGAGATCTTCTACATCCTGCTTATCAGCTACATCGGGCTCGCCTACATCCTCACGCTCATCATGCTCATCGCCCTGATGGGCAACACAGTGCAGAAGCTCTCCGAGCACAGGGAGAACATCTGGATCCTGCAGGTGGGGAGACACTTGGAACCACACACACACATGAGGTGAGGAGGTGTGGAAGGCCTCACTCACAGACTCCTGTTTCTCCCCAGAGAGCTGTCACCATCCTGGACATAGAGAGGATGCTGCCCCGCAGGCTGAGGAGACTTCTCCCCTCCAGACTGCCCAGGGTGGTTTCTCTCAACATCCAGGACGATCAGCAATGAAGATTCCTCAAGTTTCACACGCCACACACCTGCCTGCTCATAACAATAATAGTAATAATGAAGATTAAAATTTTCAAAAATTATTATTGTAATGCAGCTCAAAGTTCTTCACGATCCAAAAAAGGAGAAAAAAAATATTTAGAACATCAGAGGAAACTTTCACAGTTATAAAATAATACAAAAACTACAATGGCACTCAGAGAGCGCAGTTCCCGCCAATGACTTGTATCCTGTGATCCATATATTATCCTTGATCCAGATTATGTCATTCCGTGTCATTACTTGGTGCGGCCGAGCATCCCTCCCTTTCTTCACCACCAGGTGGCCACCTCTTCATTGCTCTTAGTGCACAATTTTATCCAGATCTCAGATCTAGAATATGATCTGGAGCATCCCCAAAATTTAATGGGTTCTTTCTATCATCATTTCCTATCAGCCTACCAAGTTTCAGCAAAGTCCGCCCACAGGTTTCTGCTTAATCCTGCTGACAGACAAACAAGCAAACAAACACACTGAGGTGATTACATTACCCTGCTTTTGGTGGAGTAAAAATAAAGTAAAATACAGGAATAGATTAAAGTAAGGTTATATTATCACATCAGCAGCTTAACATTGTACATATTGTTAGACAGTTAAGATACTATGTACAAACAGATGAGAATTGTTTTGAGTTTGATTTAGATTTATAGAGAAATTAGAAAGACGTCAGAAATCCTGGAGCTCGGCTCTGAAGTATTAATGAAATATTGATTTGACTTCAGGATGGAGGAGATGAACTGGAGACAGCGGAGGTCCGACCTCCATGTGATCATAGAGGTTGACCCCGAAGATCACGTGACTGAAGAGACTCCTGCTGGTGGGTGGGCACACACACCAAAATATCTCGGTGTTACATTAAACTTGTCCCCTAGGCTTTTCCACAGCTCATTTTATGGATTATCAAACAATATGAACCAGAGAAATTAAAGTTTTTAGTGAAAATGAGCTACAGGAGTGTGATCATGTAACTCAATCACAATTTTAAAAATGCTGGAAGCTTTTGAAGTAAATTACAAAATGTTTGTTTTTTACAATGTAGCATAATGAACATTGTAAATCTTGCTGCTTCCTTGAAGGTTAATTCTCTTTAATTCCACATATTTTATGATGCATGTCTGTCAGAAGACACTCTTGCTTGTGCTGTTCTTTCCCTCCTGTCATCAACAGAAGTGTTTTTACTGAAGTGTTTGCTTCTACATTATTTATTACAAAAAACAACCAAGTCGCTATTTTCCGTTAACGGGAACGTACAAACAAATTTGTGTAGATGTTGGAGCCCTTATTTTGAAAATATGATATAGCAATAACAATTGTCCACTCAGATCTCTTCTTATTATTGTCGGTTTTATTTCTTCAGGACTTCTGCATTTACATTTTAAAATGCACTCACCAGTATTTATTTACTGACTATTGTATAGCAGTAATGTAATACCATCTTAGTATTTCTTTATTGCAGGTCCAACTTACCGCATTATTTTCATCTAGAAAATGAAATGTGTTTGGGTCGTAGCGGTGAATGTAGCTGAGTGCGTTTCTTCAGATGAGACATTTAAACTTCACGCGCTCCTGAAGGTGATCCAATCCAGACGAGGACGAAGACATCAGGCCTCGGCTTCACCCTGAAAACAACCGAAGCTTCGTCGACTGTCACTCAAATCTATTACATATCAATCTATATACTTAGATGGATAATTGAAAATCAGTTTGATGGTTTAAGAGATCGTTGGGGTCTCATTGCCACCAGCAGGGGGCAGCAGAGTAAAGCATTGAGGATCACCAAGAACACATGGAATATGTGCAAAAATTCCACCATCTCTACTTATTTATTCTGGGTTTTTTTTTTTTTTTTACTTATTTCCCCTAATTTATTATTACACTGGATTTTCTGCACCACATTTCTCAGGGACTTTTTCAATTGTTTTTAATCGCTGACCCTACATTGAAATTAAATTCTGTATGTGTATCTTTGATGTAAATTGTGAGTGATATTAAAGGGCTCTATCTAAACAGTTTTGAAAACGTGTACACGAGGCCTCGGTTTTGCCCTAAAAATTCAAAACACAGATTCACTTCAGAACTTGTGTTTGCAAACTTTATTTTGGTTGGAGGTGGGAGAGGAATCTTTGTGCAAGATTTTATTCCTGAAGGTTAGGCCAAAACTGAAACATCACATTTTCACAGAGCAGAGAACGTGCTCCTCCTGTCAACCAGGGGGCAGCAGCTTCCCCCCCACCCAGAGGATGGAGGTGGGAGGAGCGCCTGGTCACTTTGGTCAGTGTGTCAGCAGCAAACAGTCCACACGGTAGCACTCTGCATTTCTTCACACAGCAACAGTAGTCACCATTAGTAGCTTGGTCACCCAACAGATCAACTGTTCTAGAATCAGTACACACACGTACCCAAGTTTAACCGACTCGCACACTTCTTCATACTAAAGCCCAGAGGAGGCCCTTCATGTGTAGAACCTGACTTAAGTTTTTCTCCCTCCCATCATCTCAAACACACTCGGCACTCGTACGTTCAGGGACCTGGGAAATAGGAACGTTACCAACTGGGAAAGTCCCTCCTTCAAGTTGCACGACGATAAACAAGAGTCCCATCATTACGACTGGATTCTTCCACTCGATGTGAATCATCTCAGTGGTTGGTTAAACACTGGTCAGTTGTCGTGCTGCGTTCAGGGAACTGGGTAAGTCCATATTTCAAAGCAGTGAGCGTCGATGTGGCTGTTTTGACCATTTCCACCATAATCGCCGAATGTTGGGATATTTTTTCTAATGGACCAATCACGTTGACGTGACCCTTATTCCTCTGTTTCCCAGTTATTCTGGGAATGCCTGGGTGGTGTCCGAGGTAACGAGCGAGGTGCTATTCAAAGTTTTCTTTGACTCATGGATGAAACACAGCAAGACGTTTCTATTTATACTCAAGAGATTTGTTTCTCTACATTAAGAAATCTGCAAACCACTGGAGGTCATTCACAACTGAAACGCGTCGGTCGAGACAATCTGGTAAAAGTTTGTCATCCTTATAAACCAAAAACTAATAGAATGTAAAAGAATTATGGACAGGATTACTGCTGCTTGTGGAGCTAAACGAAAACAATTTCATTAAATTAACATACAGGTTGTAGATTAGTTTGACAAAGATCAGCGATGTTCCCAATCTCAAGTTGGAATTTTCCCAGTTATTTCCCGCTTTCCAGGTCCGTTAAGACACCAGATGTCGAGTTAATCAGATGATTTTTTTCTACAGCTGTTTTTTTTTTTTTTAAGGTGAAAAAGGTGATTTAAAGTCTGAACATTTATTGTGATTAGAATAGTGGAACATTAAAAATAAAACAAAGACTTCAAACTTGAAACATTTACTTTGAAACATTTTGTGAAATACTTCCTGTTGTAATGTAACGGGAGTTTCTACGTTGCAGTGTGTCAAATCTTGTTAGAACACGAGATCAGCTTTTTTCATTTGTTTAAAATGACTAAGCTAAATATTCAGACTTTTTTTAACAAAAAACTAAATTTTCTTACATTTTTTAATTCAGCGCCAATCAAATAAACAGGAAGTTATTCACGGCTCCAAACATCGTCACTGTGCGCACGCACACCCACACACACTGCTTAACATTCTGGTCTGAGCACGCTACTTCCGCTCTCCCTTTAAAGACTCCAGGGGGTCCTAACACCCTCCCTGTTATATATCTACGTTTTTATCACGATCAAGAGAAGGTTTAAATGTTATTATGGCTGTTTCACCTCTTCACGCACTGCAAAAACTCAAAATTGTGTTTGTCTTGTTTTTAGTCAAAATGTCTCACACCACTTGGTTTATGATAAATTTACCAAACACGTGATATTTCAGTTAGACAGAGGTTCTTGTTTTAAGACAATGCATCATAAATATCTTAAGTCAAACAGTCTAGAAATTATTACTCTTGAAAAGACGTTGAGATGAAAATTATTAAAGCAAAAATTGATTTTAGATTTTTGAGTGAAAAAGCATTTGTGTCTCATTACAAGACAAAGATAGAAATTTCTGGTAAAATAGAGCTTAAATTAAGTTTTTCCTGCTAATTTTAAGATCTCAATATTCTAAATGTCTTCTTTCAAGAAATCTTACCAAGACAATTTTCACTTGTTCTGCTGCGGCAGAAAACTTGGTTCGTCTCGGCTTGTTCTTTTAACGCCGTCACTCTTCCAGGCGAGCTTGCTCTGTCTCTAGCCGTCTGCACCAATCAGCCCGACATGGCTCTCAGATGAGAACACGCACGACGCCACACACTTGTATGATAAGATCCTGGTCCAGCACCACAGACTGCAGGCGAAAGGAGGCCGGTGCCTGGAGGACGTCCAGAACAAGAAGAGTCTGAGTCCACTCAAACTGTCCGCCACGTTGGGGAAGATCGGGGTGAGTCTCTGCAGTCTGCACGAGAACTCTCTAGAACCAGGGGTCTGCAACCTGCGGCTCCGGAGCCACATGTGGCCCTTCAGCTCCTCTGTAGCGACTCTGAAGCTTTCAGACTGTAATGGAAATAAATATAGTCTTTATTATATTTTTAGATTTTCAAAAATGGTCAAATCTGCGGGATAAGAATAGATAATAGATTGTCGCACTGCTGATCTGCTCGCTTTGTCGATCAGTCACGGTTTAACCACAGTCGGTGCTTGTTTGAGGTGTTCAATCACTTTTTTTTCAGGCGAGATTTCCATTTCGATAATATGAAAAATTGTTCTGAATATTTGAGCAGGAGGGTCTCCTCTGTTATTTCGTTGTGTTTTGAAGCCGGTAATATATTCATCCTGTGATTTGTTGGTTTCGATGAGACAAACTCATCAGTTTTGGATTGATCTCTGTGCGACATTCCTACGGGCCATAGTGGCGTTTTAGTTTTTTTTAAGTGGCGTTAGAAAGCACATTTGGCACTCTGGGGGGGTTAATTTTTGTCATTTTCTGAAATCATTTAGCAGTCCTGATGAGCGAGCCAAATTTGTTGAGCTTTTGAGCGTTTTTAGAGGATCAAATTTGGTTTTGAGTGACCTTGATCCAGTGAGCGACCAGCAAGGCTCTGTGCAGCCCAGGAGACACTGGGAGAGGGCCCGCAGGGGTGGTCCAGTGGTTAGTGCTCATGTGCCACATTGACAAAGTGCTTGTACAATCCTACCTGAGGCATTTCTGTGTGGAGTTTTTCAAACATTTTCACAACGATTCATTATTTGCATTGTTTTCTCTTCTTAGCATTTTCAAATAATACCAACCCCAAATGACTTTCAAAAGTGCAAAAACAAAAGTTATAAGAACATAAAAAGATGAAGAAGTTGTCCTCCTCAGTGGACTGTGTTTGATTTGGATGAAACACCAAGTGCATTGTTGGTCTAGTGGCTAGGACTCATCCCTGTCATCAAAGAGGTTTGGGTTTGATACCAGGTGGTGTCACACTTTTTTTTTTCTAAACTTAAATCACGTCACGTCATCCAGAGTTCTTGTTTGGACATTCATAAGATCATAAACTTTCTTTAGAACGGCATGACTTCCCACACTTGGAAAAGGAACCACTTGACAAAAACTCAGGATTTCACTTGTTCTTAGTTTATTCTTTCCAGTGACAACATAGTTGAAAAACCTTTCAACATAAAACAATGCAAATAAGTTCAAGATTTTCCATCAAACAAGGCAGTGGAGACGGTCATTCGGGGCTGAGCGCCACCAGGTGTCATCAGAAAGGACTACATGCAAAATATGTTCATAATTCTTTAAGATTATCAATAACATTTTCTTGTCCGTCAATAAAACGTCCTCCTAATTGACTGACAGGTCGGCCCAACCCTATGTCTATTTTCTAATCATATTATAGATGGGGTTTTTTGTACAATTTGTTTTAAATAATTAAACAATAAATGTTTGATTGAAAATGTACTTCGTTTTTGTATTTACATTTACTTAATTTTTGTTAAATAATAATTTTTTGATGAATATTATTAATGTCTGAACACAGCATATTTTCACAACAGTTAAAATAATTAAATATTTTGACATTGTTCACTGAGTATTTCAGACGTTTGTAGAAAACCAACTTACAAAATGATTTTTCCAAACCAAATGAAGTCCTGATCTTGGGAAGCCTCTGGACATCCTCCTGGGTGGTCAATACACATTTATATTGTCATTTTAGCAAAGGGATTTAATTTAGAAGGAGTTTTGGACTTTTATTTTGTAAGAGAGCTAAGTTCTTTTTTTTTCCCGTTAGCCACCTAAGTTCTAATGTAGCCAACCCCAAACTATAAATATAATAAATATAAACTTTTAATATTTCAGGTGTCGGTGTGGTGGCCGTGGCACTGTGGAGGGAAATTTAGTTAATTTACTGAAATTATTCACCCGTCCTGATGAGCGAGGCAAATTTAGTGAGCTTTGGAGCGTGTTTAGGGGGTGAAATGTGGGTTTTGAATGAGAGGAGGCAGCTGGGGGGGATTTGGTGTGCAAAACTTTAACGGCAAATGAAACGGTAAGCACTCCATAGCATAATAATGTTTTTCAGCAGTTTTGAGTAGAAAGGTGTTCTCTGTCATTTTATTGTGTTTTGAAGCTGGTGCGATATTCGTCCACAGAGGGGACAGCTTTTTGCGCAAGGGCCTTTTTGGGCGAAAATCGTATTTTGAAAGGCCAATTCCACACTTCCTGTTGGATTTAGGTCAGAGGTATGAGTGCGTGATTTGTAGGTCTCGATGAGAAGAAAGTTTTGATTTGATCTCCCTGCTGACATTCCTAGGGGCCGTGGTGGCCGTTTTAGTGTTTTGTGTTTCGAGGTGACGCTAGAGAGCACATTTGACACTCTGGGGTTCATTTTTACTTTTTCTGAAATTATTCACCCGTCCTGATGAGCATGCCAAATTTGGTGACTTTTGGAGCGTGTTTAGGGGGTCAAAACTGGGTTTGAGTACCTGGCACACTGGAATATTGTTCTAAAATGCTGATGTCACTTACTCTCCCTCTTATTACTAGATTTTGTAAGTGGTAATGTTAGCTGATGTCAGTTCTCTGAACAGTGTTGAAAATTCCAATGACCCCCTACTGTTTTTATGTTCTGGATCACAGTATCCACAATATTGCCCGGTTCCGGATCATACATTGACATATTGTAGAAACTATTATGTCCTTGTCTTGTATTTTTTTGCCAAACAACCTAGCCATTTTTATTATGGAGTTATGTACACATGTGCTGAAAATGTCCCTATCTTGCAATGATGAAGAATAAAGAATTATTAAATAATTTCCGGACCTAGAGAGTGATCTGGATCACCTCCAAAATTTAATCACTCGTGACTTGTCCCATTTTCGACATTCCCTGAAAATTTCATCAAAATCCGTCCATAACTTTTTGAGCTATATTGCTAATAGACAGACAGACAAACAAACGCGACCGAAAACATAACCTTCCTGGCGGAGGTAATAATGCTATACTGTATGATCATGTAACCCCCACACGCTGCAGTGAAAACTTACTACCAGCGGAGGACGCTGCTTTTAAAAACTCCACCTACTTTCTCCAGGAAGTGGACTGTTCTATCTGCTGGCTCAATTCCGTTTGCTAACATCAGTTCATAGAGCCGCAGCCATGGAGGAGGCAAAAAACAAAGAGACGAAACAGACCGAAAAGACCGATGAGAAGGACAAGGACAAGGAAAAGGGAACGCAGCCTGTGGGCAAGGATAAGGAAA
This sequence comes from Parablennius parvicornis, assembly GCA_900302745.1. Classification (NCBI taxonomy): domain Eukaryota; kingdom Metazoa; phylum Chordata; class Actinopteri; order Blenniiformes; family Blenniidae; genus Parablennius; species Parablennius parvicornis. Next base: position 38,659 of record OMNM01001162.1, read on the forward strand.
AGAAAGAGGAACAAGAATTGGTACATTCACTGGTGTTTTTCTCTTTAAATGTGTGCTAACAAACGCTGAGAGCCGGACGTGTTATTTCACCTGAGTCACTGCCGTTTAGACATCATGGATGAACGGGCCCAGAGCCTTCACAGTCACTATAGAGTGCATTATAAAACTTAATCTGCTAAACTGTAATAATACCGCTTGAGAAATATCACCATGTTGGCTTGTTAAGTTGTTGTAGTGCCGGTAACGGGTGCGGATAAACTCCGTCCTGAAGCTAACGTTAGCCTAGCCCAGTCAGTTAGCCGCTGCTTCCACTGTCATCAGTGTTAGCGTTTTTAGCATACGGAGCTAACTTTGCTTCGAGGACATACACTGTGACACAGCAGCTCATTTAGACATGTCATAACTGTAAACACTTAGAAATGACAGCTGCAGTTGAAGTGTCCGTCTTGTTTGTGTATTCGTCATTGTAAGATTACAGTATTCGAAACAATTTAGTGGTTATTCACTAAATGAAAACAACCTATGAAATACTTAGCAATTAGTCTCCATCTTTCGAAAATCATAATTTGGTCCTAAAAACATCGAAGTAGAAGTTGATATTCAGTTAGTTGAAATGGCATGTTTGGTAATGTGCCCTTCACATTGTCTATTTTTATTTGTGGAAACCGCTTTATTCAAACATTCACCTTTTATTTTGCCCTGTTTCAACTTCTGAAAGGCAGTTTATTGTTGTGTAAATGTATCTTCATACTATGGAATAAAACAGTGCTTTTGTTGAATTCATTTTGAAATTTCACGTTACATTATTGTGCAAATGATCAGTTCTACAACATTTATGTCGAAAGTGATAAATATAAAATAATATATTATCACAATATATAGTTTGTCTGGACCATTTACTTTCATAGGTTACTCTGCGTGCTGCTCAGAAATGTCTAAAATATCAATCAGAATAAGATGTAGTCATTTACAAATTGCGTGAATCTTCCGCTTTGCTTTCGGTGGAAGTTTATAATGTTAACAGTTAAGCTGTTTACCCACTGATAAAACTGTGTTTACAACTGTGTCACATCTCATCAGACATTTAGGTTCTTAAATCGTACTTACTTGCCCAATGAGAAGTAAGAGAAAATACTTATAAGGTAACTAAAGACATAGTAAAATTAATTTGAACTACATCTCATCTTGTTATGACAGCGAGCTGTAAATGTCTTTGAAGTGAGATATTTTTGGAAGATAATATTATATTCTAACCTTTTTTTCTATAATATCACAAAATATGAATATAATGCAGAATTACAAGAAATTAAATCAAACTACAAACTTCGTCAGCAATAAACACGGCGGTAATGAAAATAAAGAATGAAGGAACTACAAAAGAGTTAATAAAAACAGTCACAGGATAACAATTCAGAATCAATGGGATTGTATTTGGACAGGAGATAATTAAATAATGAAGTCCTATAAATGACCAAAGAAAAATTTAAACAATTTGTCCATAGATTTTCAGAGTTTGGGTTCACTTGATGCTTGAAGGTAAGACAAAGTTGTAAATGAAAGGTTTTTTTTTGGGTTCCTCGTTGAGTTGGAGCGAATGGCCAGTGATAAAAGGAAAAAGTTGTGAAATATGTGTTTTATTATTACTGAATTCATACATAAATATGCTTGTGTGTAAATTATTAATAGATGAAATTACGAAAAGTTAAAACTTTGTAAACACAAAGAACCCAGGTGCAGTTGACTCTTGCTCTTTGGAGAATGAGATCATTCATGATAAATATTTTTTGTACGAGAAGTAATTGAAGTAGAGAAGGATGTGAGGCAGCCCAGACAATATCACAATGTGTCAGGTATGAATGTATTAAACTATGGTACAGTGGCATTTGAGAGGACTTATTTACTGAATGAGATCCTATTCTGATAGTACCAGAGGACTTCATCACTTTGTTGCAAACAGACTTGACATGGTTTCCTTGTGACAGTTATCTTTCCATTCTTGCTTTTTTTTTTTTTGTACCAGAACAATTCCATCACAGATGTAAACTTACATGGACACATTTCTGTTTAAAATTGTGATCTTTATGTACTGAGCAACGTATTGTGTTTTTGTCCCTCTTTCCTCAGTCTGAGGAGGACAAGCAGTTGCAAGAGGACCTGGAGATGATGGTGGAGAGACTGAGTGTGAGTTTTCACTGTTTGTCAATAAATGTTTAGCTTCGTTTTGCAAAGAACAAAAGTTTCACATTGTCATTTTTGTAATACTCTTTATAGGAGAAGAACACAGAGCTGCACCGTCAGGCGTTAGAAGAGCTGCGAAGGCAGATCCGCTCCTCCACCACATCCATGACCTCGGTGCCAAAGCCGCTCAAGTTCCTCCGCCCGCACTACGGCAAGCTGAAGGAGATCTATGACAGCATGGCCGCGGGAGAGAACAAGGTAATGGTCTGCTGCGTCACAATGTCATCTTGAGTTGGCGAAACTAGTAAAATATTGCCATAATAACCTTTTAAGTTTTTTTCTGTTATGTTGCAGATTAGACATGACTAACATATCTATATTTTTATAAAATGTTTATCAATTACTACTGAAAACGACTACTTTCTTATAAAGCTTATTTTAAGGAAACCTGGTGCAAGATACAGTGAAATGTCCCAAAAAACTATTGCATTGCATGTTTTAAACAAACTCACCCTCACATCATTACTTTGAAGCTAGTTTACTAGTAGCGAGGGAGCTTGCTTTCATGGCCGCATCACAGGTATCTCAGCGTCAGTCTATGTTAAGGTGTGTAAGAAATTTGTTAAAAAAAAAAAGAAGCATTTTTTTTTGTTGAAATTTTAAAACCTGCCCGGTTGTTTGGTGGGCCCAATCGGAGGCTCTTTTGGGTCGGTTTTGACTCACGGGCCGTTATGTTTGACACCTCTGATCTACAATGGAGCCCTAAGCACTAAACTGCTGTGGCCTGGACTCATTGCATTGCAGCATTATGACGTCTTGTCATGAATACACACAAGATTTTTGATATGGTTTTAAAATGGGTTCTTGTGAGTGTTAGTGTTACATTAAAGTGTATTTTTTGTGGAAGTATTGAAGTAGAGCCGCGCCCTCTGTGTGTGTCTGCAGCGTTTCTGTGCCGACGTGGTGTCTGTTCTGGCCATGACCATGAGCGGCGAGCGGGAGTGTTTGAAGTACCGCCTGCTGGGCTCGCAGGAGGAGCTGGCCTCATGGGGACACGAATATGTCAGGTAAGTTTAGCAGGAGCAGAGACACAACTCTGCCAGTGATCTGAAAAGAAGCTGACAACGTGTGATCTTTATTTTTAATCTGTGGTTTTGAATTGGTGTCAACAGCTGAAGGACTTCAGTGTCACATCACCAGATAATTCTGTTGATTGGTCGTTTTAGATTTACTTCATATTCTTATCAATGCACCAAACAGCGAGAGTCATTTTTAGTTTCCCAGTTATTAAAACCCTGAAAAGGAACATTTACAAAGTACTTGGAGGATGCAAACTATTTCAGTCATTATTTTTGATTGGTTTTCTTCAGTGTTGAAATTTTCTGATTATACGACACTCCAGCCTTTGTAATGCAGGACTACGTCTGTTGATATACACTCTGTTGTCAAGCTTTCCATGTTTATAAAAATAATGATACAGAGACCATGTTTGCTATGCACATTTTGCTGAAGAAGCCTTGAATTGCTGCCAAGGCAAGACAAGATGTTTTGCAGTTTCTACAGCTCTTCTCTTTATTTTGACAGAACACAGTTTACATTCTGTGTTTTATTTTTTGTAGTTGTCATAATTTTATTTGCTCAAGTTTATTTATTGATTTTTTACAGACACAAATATTACAAATAATGGCATTTCAAATATTAATATTGTATTGAATATAATGGCACATCCCAAAACAAAAAAAATACCAACAAGTTTTTGAAAAAGAGAGTGACAGGAAAAAAAAAAGAAAAACCAAGTACACGAGCCATCCGGTCACCATATATTGATCAAATCAAATATAAAATGCATAAAGTATAGAAACAAATTTAAAACGTTGCATAGCCACCTCATGCACACAAGCACCACACTTGTAGTCAGAGAGCTTTAAAGCAATCCGTCAGTCTGGAACAGTAGCAAACACCAATCCCTCAACATGTTTGAGGAAAGGCCTCCTAATTCTCATTCATTTTCAAGAATCTCCAAACTGATGATATCGCTCATCCTCTGTAAATACTCGCCGGATTGTATCAGGGATCTTTTGCGAGTAAGAAGACAAATACTCCATGCAGTGGGACCTGTCGGTGGTAACAATAACAAGAGTGTTTAACTTCACATTAAAATTACTGAGAGGGGTCAGATCGGATAGTTTCGGGTTCTGATTTTGTTGAAATTAATGTTGGAAAAAGTTTTTTGGACTAATCAGATTGCTTTCAAATTGTTTTGTTTCTGTGTGAATCCCGTTGGAAAAACTGGGAACAGCACTTACTGAGCCTGTCTCTGTGTTGACTTCCAGGCACCTCGCTGGGGAGGTGGCTAAAGAGTGGCAGGAGGTGGAGGAGAACGACAAGGCCCAGCAGGAGACGCTGCTGAAGCTGGTGAAGGAGATCGTGCCCTACAACATGGCCCACAACGCCGAGCACGAGGCCTGCGACCTGTTGATGGAGATCGAGAGGCTGGACATGCTGGAGGACTACATCGACGAGAACGCCTACGGGAAAGTCTGCCTCTACCTCACCAGGTGGATCATCACGTCGCAACACGCGATCCAGGAAACACACTGATGTCTGTGTGATTTGATTTAATGTGACTGGTCTGTTTTCTCCCTCGTAGCTGCGTGAGTTACGTTCCCGAGCCTGAAAACTCAGCGTTGCTCAGATGTGCCTTGAACATCTTCAGGAAGTTCAACCGTTACCCAGAAGCCCTGCGTCTGGCTCTGATGCTCAACGACGTGGAGCTGGTAGAAAACATCTTCACATCCTGCAAAGACATGTGAGTACCAAGACTTGACTGCCTGAAACGCTGAAATGTGTGGAATCAGTCTGATCGTTCAGATTTTTATTATTTCTTGAAATATTTTTTCCAAAAACACAGGAACGTTATAGCACATGAACATAAAACTTAAGCTTAAGTTGCGTTTGTGTTTTCTTTTCGAAAGAAGTTTTGTGTTGTTTACACAGCAACGTTTTGAAAACTATGTCCATTACACAGCAATGGCAGAAATGTTGAAGATGATGTAGTTGGCATGCCAGGCCACAAGTCGACACGCTTGATATTAGTGGAAGTACTATTTGTCTGCATATTTTCTTATTGATTTTAGATTCAGTGTTTTCAACATGAACCCGCCTTTGTCTCTACCAGAGTGATTCAGAAGCAGATGGCCTTCATGTTGGGGCGACACGGCATGTTCCTGGAGCTCAACGAGGATGTGGAGGACTATGAAGATCTGACGGAGATCATGTCCAACGTGCAGCTCAACAGCAACTTCTTGGCTTTGGCCAGAGAGGTGCGAGCGGGCAAGCTGGGCTGGGCTGAGGTTTACAGTAAAAGGACAAGAATGGCGCCGTGTTCTCTAGTTTTAGTTGGCAAACTTTGGGCAGCGTGTGCCATAAAGCTCTAAGCTCTCTTCACTGAGCAGTAGAGCACTGTGCAATTTGATCTCAAATGGGCTGGACCCTTAAATAATAGAATTATAATCTAGAAATGACTACTACTCTAAATCTCTGTATTTCATTTAGTGTAACAAAGTATTGACATATCGTTAGAAAGTTCACATTTAATGAGCTGTTCTTTTACAACACATGACAAACCTGAGATTTGATTAAAATAACAGCAAATTAAACAATATGTCTCAGTTCACCATGTGCTTTATAATGTACAGATGACAGTGTATTTCATTGCACTATTTACATCATCAAAGGCATGCAGCATTTGTCCACATGTAGTTTGAACACAAATATAGCAGACTGGTTCATACCATGATCAGAATCACATGTCAAGTTCTAGAATTGATCTTTAACGTAGACACATTTATTCCATCTGTGTAGTAATCCTGATCACCTGAACTGACTTGCATCATAATACAGACTAAAGTGCGCACCTTTTGGTCAAATAATTATATTGCAGTTAAGGTTATAATATCTTACAGCTGGAAAATATCTTGGGCTGGATTACACTCTGCAGTAGAATTAAGCAAAATGTATATGTTTTCTGATTTTGTAGTGCTTCTTCTACATTTTATAATAACTCTTCAAACCCATTATCTGTGAAATACATCATAATGACTGTCCAACAGAACAGAATGACTTTTTTCACTGACACTTGAAGAATAATGTAGGACGATTCACAGTGAGGATGGAGATTGACGTCATAACCTCAGCAGCTCCTGTGCAGATGATTCAGCTCGCTGTTATTTATAACGTGGCTGTTCTGTCTTCCTCAGCTGGACATCATGGAACCCAAAGTCCCCGACGACATCTACAAAACCCACCTGGAGAATAACAGTAAGTCAGTGTGCTGAGATCATGCATGCTCCTTTAGGTTTGTTAGAGATGGAATCGACTGTTAGGATGAACTGGATGTCGTGGGATTTTCTGGGTTTATCAAAGGAGACACAGCTGTAGAACGATGACCGACTGCGGCTCTCTTTTAACAGGATTCGGAGGCAGTGGCTCCCAGGTGGACTCCGCTCGGATGAACCTGGCGTCCTCCTTCGTCAACGGCTTTGTGAACGCCGCCTTCGGACAGGATAAGCTGCTCACAGACGACGGCAACAAGTGGCTCTATAAGAACAAAGATCACGGTATGAGAGTTACACTTGCACAATGTGTTAAACACTGTAGTCTTATTTTCTGCCGTTTAATCAAACCAAATGATGCGTCCTCAGGTATGCTGAGCGCTGCAGCCTCTTTGGGTATGATCCTGCTGTGGGACGTGGACGGTGGTCTGACCCAGATTGACAAATACCTCTACTCCTCTGAAGATTACATTAAGGTAGAGTGT
>OMNM01001163.1:0-15347 GCA_900302745.1 Parablennius parvicornis
GGATTACTTCTCCACTGAGTAGGATCTGGTTCTGATTAGTTTGTGGATCTTCTGAGCGCGATGCTGCAGACATGAAGCCAGAGCTGGAGCGCTGTGCAACCGGGGGATTGCGGCAGTGAAGGAGGGCTTTATGTGAATGTGGAGAGAGATGCTTTCCCAAGAGGTAAGACATGAGTGTATTTCGTGAAACTGGAGGGATTGAACACAGAGCTGTTTTAAAGCTCTGCCAGGGAAAAAAAAAAAGAAAGAAAAAAAGATTGCACAACTTTCACATCACAGAATGATACTGTGTTTATTTGTGTGTATGCCGCCGTTGTGTCTATACAGTCCTCATGTCTGTACAGGTGGTCTAACTCCAGCTGTGTTGGGCCTCCTCTGCACCCCCTGACACCCATTTGGCCCTAGAATAACACTCTTCAGCCTGTCTTAAGAGCGATGACCTCAGTCTTTGAACTCTACTATTTAATAGTTTTTCTTTGCAAATCCCGTGGCCTTTTAGAAAAATAAACCTGGGAGCTCAGTAGTTTGATGGCAGATACTGTATGTAGTGCTGTTACTGTTGTACCAGTTTGATTCTAATAAACACATAACGTGTAGGAGCCATACTTCTCAGTAAATCAGTAAATATTCCTTCAGTTGGGGTGGGGGTTACGTTCATTTAGAAATGCTATGTTTGACATTTCTTGGTGAAGTTGAACCTTTTTAAAGTGTTGGGCGGGCACGCATGCCTACATCTGGCTGGTATTTACACAGACCTGATGTTGGGACTCTTTAAATGCCTCAAAAAAAAAGTTTCTCTTTTTAACCCCCTTAACCTCTTCCTGTCACGTCTCCGCCACGGCCCACTTTCAGAGGAGGAATAGGTGGACATTTAGTTTTTTGTTTTCGACAAAGACGGCCATTGTGTTATTGCCAGGAGGTGACATGGTGAAATGTGAGTTGCTGTGTATGTTGGCTCGGAAACCCGCAGTCACCTTTTTCCCTGTAACTTGTGGGATGCGAGGCCAGAGCGCTTAAAGACAGTTGTTTTTCATCCGTTCCTCTTCAAATGGCAGGATTGGCTGATTCATTTTGGTGTATATGAAGCAAAGCTGATTATAGCGATTCAAGACGCCTTTTATTTATTTATTTTTAACCATCACACCACTGAGCTGAACACTAGATGAATCAATAAGAAAACCAAATGCTAACAAACATAGAATTATTTTCTTTGGCGCTATTTTCAAGAATCCCAAATCCCATATAAACAATCCCGCTTTAATTTCAAGTGACCTTATCTAAATATACCACTAACTGTGCTTAACCAAGTTAGATGAGATAAAGTGAAAGAGTTAAAGAAAAGCTTCTGAGTGATAACATTATCTCCCCCCTCCATAAAACCTGATAGATTAGTCACTAAAGAACAAAGCAACACCCAAATACCCTTTTGTCCTGTGATAAGAGCTGCGGTTTGACTTTTAACTGCATTTCTAATCTGCAATTTTAGTGTTTTGACGTCCCGGGTTGCATTCAACTGTATGCTAATTAAGATAGTGCTGATATTTTCCTTGACTTGTTACTTGGGGGTCAGCTTCAGTGGGAGTTGGCGTTTACTGTCCGAAAATATTTAGTTTCTTTTTGAAAAGCACAAAAAAATTATTTGCAGCAACAAAATACAGTTTACTTTGAAGTTGTTAAAGACTTAAAAAACAGATTTTACGATCATGCAATGATTTTTAGCATTTAGCAGTAAATTCAGGTTAAGCGACAGAAAAGGAAAATATAGACCTACGAATGATTGTGTTTTTTAAAAAGGTCACCGAGTTAAACATGCTTCACTGCACTCTCTTCCCTGTGGTTTTGTACAGTCTCACAGGAAGTGGTTATCACTTGGCACAGGCTTTTGTCTGACCGAATTTAACCGACTGCTTCAGTGGCACAGCTAACTGACATAATTACTGGTCAGCGGAGGCTTTCAGCAGCTCTTAATGGGATCTGCTCTTGTGTGAAAGACCAAACCTGTATACAGTTTGGAGGACCAGTGTGAAGTCTCTGTTCGCATTCTGCTCCAGATTTGCATGTCAAAGAGCTCCGAGCGGAGCGGAGCAGGGCCGATGAAGAGCGGCTCTGTCAACACCTTGATACCAAAGCTCTGTTATCATGCCGAGAGTGCTCTGAAGAACATGGCCGCTGAGATAAGAAGGCTACTGCTCGAGGCCGGAGACACACGACAGGATTTGCAGTCCAACTTATATCATGACAGTAACAATCAAGCTACAAGCTGAGTCTCTTCATCCAGGATTTAGATTTAGTTTTTTTTTCTAATGATATAAACACAAAATATACTGTATTTTAATGATTTTCCCCATTTTCCTCGAGCTTTCTGCACAAAAACCGACCGTTTTGTTCTTGGTTCAGTAACAGATGTTTCAGAAGAAACAGCTGGGATTGTCTGTTGCGTCTTGTTATGTCAGAGTATTACAGTTCTGGTTCACAGAAACTTCCTGGAATTACACATTATACTTCCTAACTGACCTGGAAAACGCGATCTTTCCTATGCGTGGCTTTATGCACAACAAATGAATTCACAAACGTGAGCTGATGGTTTGAATTTCACAATATATCATTTTCGGTTTGTCAAGAATCGTGCTATTTTTAACATGTCATCGTTGTGTAAACGATAAACAAAGGATTAGTTGACAACAATCTAATGGATTAAAGATAATGTGTTTTTTAAAATTCTGTCAACATGGTTTTTTTTTCAAAAGAGGGTTTGTAAGACACTGAGAATAAACTTTTTTTTATCCTTCTGTGTTATTTTAAGCTCTTGTTATATTTCTTTAGCCATTACACTAAATTCTCAAAACACCACGAGGATAAGAGCAATTGTTTTTGTAGGGAAGCACAAAGAGGCGAAGATTAAAGATAATTGACTGATTGCTGGGAGTTATTTACATTAAGTGCAAAAAAAACCCAACTAAATCAGCAATATCCAAGAGTTTTGTGTGAAATAAAACATGCACATGAAGGATATAGACAACAGGACATGAAATGAAGGGCTGCTTCTGTAATTGTGACTCGTTTGTCGTTGGCAGCGTTTGTGTGTGATGAATCTGGAGCACGGTGAGAGAGGCCTGTTGCCTCGAGGCCCCGACATGGAGGCTCGCACCGGGGGGAAGATGGGGAAGGTATCCGTGGGCTTCCAGAGGAGCTCCACCTCAGATGACGACTCCGGATGTGCGCTGGAGGAGTACGCCTGGGTGCCACCAGGACTCAGACCTGAACAGGTTTGGATGCCACTCCTACAATTTCATAATTCCAACCGTGCACCGATTATCCCTCTGCTATGGTTTTACAATCTTTCCATTCATTGTGCACAAACACATGAGAACTTGTGGACAAAATCACATTTGTTGCACATTAACGGCTTATATTAGGAGCTGGACTTTTTCTAACACTTTGTGCCAAAGGCAGGTTTTTTTTTTTTAGTGCAAATGCGGACATTGTGTTCCCTTTACCATACAAGGGGATTATCAGGGTTCCATGCTGAAGCACAACATCTGGCCACGGCTTCATTTGCTATTCATTTGATCTCAGTCAGAAAATGCTGTGGTCTCGCACAATGTCCAGTTTTTGTCATGGAACTTCTCACAAAAGGACAGAAATCAATCCAGCCATCCACTCCTGCAAAGCTCATTGATTCGTCTCCATCTCCAGGTCCAGATGTATTTCTCCTGCCTGCCAGAGGACAAAGTGCCGTACGTCAACAGTCCAGGAGAGAAGCACCGGATCCGACAGCTCCTCTACCAGCTGCCGCCACATGACAACGAGGTAGAGATATTGAGAGAGTGACAGTGAGAGGGTGTGTGCAGAACGAGAGAGAGAGAGAGGATGAAGAGAGATCTTAATGGCTGATGCAGATTTTATAATCCCAGCTGACTATGGGCAAAGACAGAGTACCCTCTGAATAGGTGTCACACCGTGGACCTTGTCACTTTGAACCACTACACCACTGTGGGTTTGTCTTAATGGCTTTGACCTTGTTCTGACGCATCCTGGCTGCTCCACAGTGAACTGACACACATTAAACAAGAAACAACTTCCTTTTCTAAATTTTAAAAGTTTGTCAGTGGAAGTTCAACTGAAAATGTCAAAGTTTCATAAGTTGTAAGAGTTGGAGTGATTAAGGGAAATTAAGGTATTTTTTAAAAGAAACATCAAGAGATAACAAGAAGACATTGGATTTCAATGCAAATTCATAATAAACTTTGTTTACCCTGACAGTTATTTTGCCTTTTTATGAAGGGAAATACCCCAAAACACACCCTGGAGGGTTTTAACAGAACCTTCTTTGTCTGCACTCATGCTTCCAAAGGGCAATCGTAACATGTCAACCAGACATAGATATTTATAAAGTGTTTTATGTTCAAGTTTGTTCAACAAGAATCATCTTAATATAAAGAATTCATGACACCCAAGTCTTATTGTTAGCCGGCGCACAGCTCTTGTCCGTCTGCTATTGCTAACCGGGTTATATGGTGTTCTGTGTTTTTTTTTTTTTTCAATAGCTCAACGTTCAAACTTGTGGTTAATTCTTGTGTTTTTCCATAAGAACTTGAAAACAGCATGGTCGGTCCAAAAAAGAGGTGTTGTGTTTGTATTAGTAAAGACTATAAACCACACACTGACAGGAAATATTTATGTGCACATTTCCAGTTCGGAAATTGTCTTTCCAGCTGTTTACATAGGGATTTTCAACGTAGTGGTTGCCAATACTCCACTGGGCTCTCATCCAACTTCCGCCAATGGCTCCACTTTGCATCGCAGTTACCGGTAGATGCATTTCGGGGGAAGCGAGAGCAAATGTACCTTGTTAAAAGTTGGAGCTGAAAGGTTTAAAATGTGAACACATTCTATAAAACCTCCCCTTAAGTTTGTTATCTGGAAAACGGTTGTGTGGTATATGTTCTACATGAGACAATTTATTAGAAGGATAGATAATAATTAAGAGAAAGTTTTCTTCTATATTATGTTTAATTCCAAATGAAAACCTTGTAATGAAGGGTAGAACCTAAAGTTGGTCAGTGTTTGACAGTTTTTTTTATTGTTAACATCAACTCATATCTGTGTTTTTTTTAATAGTATCTTGCAGCAGTAACCTAAAGCCAACATCTGAGTCAATTATCCACAGGCTTTTCCAATAGAGCTGCAACAATAGCCACATTCCCCCAACCCCAACAAAAAGACCCTTCAGCGACAGTAAAGCAAATACCTGCCTCCTCTGTATAGTAGCCTTATGGTGCGTAAACCAGCACTCCTTTCACATCTGTGTTAATAGAGTTTACATTAGGAGATATGCTGGAGGGTTATCACCACCAGGGAGGGAACGGTGGGGGGGGTGTCCACTGACAGAGGTGGTCTCAGTATACACACATGGCAGACACACAATAGGTACACTCAACGCACACAAACACAGTGTTTGACTGAGCGGTTTTATGACGTTTGTTGGCAGAGCTGCCGGCTGATGGAGCAAACTGCCGGAGGATTCCTTGCGTAATTGTGGTTAGGAGGGGATAAGCACTGTGTGTGCATGAAAGGAAAAGACAGTGAATGTGTGTGTCGGCTTGCACACCAGCATCGTTTACTGTTGTTTAGAGAACAACCGAGCTGGTTGTTAGGACAGTTTTGGTCTTTTTTTTTTTTTTTTTTTTTATCTGAGCCTTCATCACCATCTCTAAACAAAGGGGATGGGTTTGTGTGTTGCTCACGCCATCCTTTCAACGCAGCCTTGAGGGGAATTAGCTTTGATTAAACCCTTTTCAAGCCATATATGGACTTTGTGTGATGTTCTTCCCTAAACTTGCATGCAAAGATGAAAGCCTGACTATCATCGGTAATGAATGGGTGTTTAGAAGATGCTATTTTTGCATTGTCTTCCTAACTGGCTTCTCCTTTTAAGCTAGAGCAGACCAGACCTGTTTGCTCTTTCCTTTTGTCAACTCATCGTCCTCGTTTTTTTTTTTTCTTTAAGGTGCGCTATTGCCACTCTCTAACAGAAGAGGAAAAGAGAGAGCTTCATATGTTCAGCACCCAGAGGAAGAGAGAAGCCCTGGGGAGAGGGACACCAAAGATCCTGCCCCGGGCACTGCAGCACACCCGTTGTGAAAATGTAGGTGGATATCCATCAAAGATAATGACACACATGTATATGTACCCATGAAAACCAGCTTCTTCTTTTTTTCCATCCAAGCTCATATAACCAGTCAGATGGTAATCTAAGAGTTACAAAGAAGCCAACTGGAGGGTCTTATGTTATTTTTATCGTGTGAAACCAACGCCCACGATGCTTTCCCAACACATGGCAGCCTAAGGCACGGCCCTGATTGGCTAATGTGGGGGATTTTAATCGTGGGCTCAAACTTCCTCATTAGGGCGACAGAGGAAGCTGGGAAATTGGGAGGCTCATGTTTAAGTCAAGCGGAGAAGCCAGTTCCTCACCAGGAATTCAGCCAATTTCCTGCCAACCATCTATATCACAGCATGGCACACGAGAAAAAAAAAAAAGTACTGGGTAATTATTATTTTGTAGTGATTGTCTGTAATCAACAAACAGAAATCCTAAAACCCTATTTTAAACGGGTGATGTGATAATAGTATTTCCAACATGATGTCCAGGGTATTTAAAGCAACCGTTGATAATATTTCTGAAAAGCTTCGTTTCATTGCATCAAGTATAAATATTACTGCCATGTGGCTTGTGCTGTATTCAGCCATGTCAAAATAAACAAAGCACATCCTCTGCCAGGCATCCCTAAACAGCAGATGAAATGTAGCCATGTTAATTCTCCTCGGACAGGCAGATCAAATCTTTCACCACTCGGAACACAGATGCTAACATGGCAATGCAAGGTCACACGGAGCTGACTCAGGACACACACACACACATATTGTTAGAGATGCTTGACATGCAAGGATATTCACGTAAAGCTCTGCAAACACGCCCTGTTGTCACCCTCATGCTTGCACATCCGTAATATATATCATGAAGGCATTTGGAGGCACACATACATACATTCAATCACACAGGTCCGTGCATACACTTTGTCAGGGTCCTGTTTCCTGCTGCCTTAACTTCCAGGGACACGCAACACCCCTGTATCCAAGGCCCCTGTCTGTCCACTGGTAATAATGGTTAACAGCTGGGCATGCTATACCATCGCTGCCTACTGGGAGGCTCAAGAATCTGCTCAGTTATATAAAGACTGCAGGTTCAGACATGCACTCATGATCTCTACAAAGTCATTTGATCTTTAGGTTCCCCACCAAGGTTGGGGCTTTGTTTTCCATGTTTATTATTACACTGCAAAAAAATTTACCATTCAATAAATAATTGTGTTCTAAACAAAAAAACACAGAGCAAGTACTTTTAAACTCTGTCTTGATTGGTTATTTCCTCCCTTTTTTTTTGGTAAAATATGTATGTAAACATGGAAGGCAGACTCAGTCATTGTCATGACTGAAGGATTTACCGGTGTGTTTTGAAGGGATCGTATTCCTTTGGCATTTACAGAAGGAACACCTGCTGTTTGGCTTTCTTTGCATTTCAGTAGCGATGCAAATGGCACATCAGCAGATACATTTTCTGATGAGTTATCTTGGTAATCTCTTTTATTTATGCTGCATTCCTTGTGGGTCACAGGCAGCAGCTGCATCCTATACAAATGCAGAAATGTGTTGTTCTGTTTTTATCTCCCTCGTCTCATCCTGAAGGTAAAATATGATAGCATAAGCAAGGTTGTAGCCTTGTTTCCTGAGACCCTTTGTCTTCATTGTAATCTACTTTGAAAAGCCAATCTCACGGATGTATGGTGTGATTTGTGTTTGTCAGTGTTGTGGCAGCATCAATGGAGGGGAGATGGCCATTTTTGCATCGAGAGCCGGGCCGAGCCCCTGCTGGCACCCAGCATGCTTTGTATGTGCCACTTGTCAAGAGCTCTTGGTGGACCTGATCTATTTTTACCAAAATGGCAAAATCCTCTGTGGAAGACACCACGCAGAGCTTCTCAAACCAAGATGCTCGTCTTGTGATGAGGTAAACTGCAGTAAAAGTGTATCTCGTTATTACTTGTAGCATTTTAAAATGACTGGTATTAACACGAGAATGTGTTTTTCTTTAGATCATCTTTGCAGATGAGTGCACTGAAGCAGAGGGTCGTCACTGGCACATGAAGCACTTTGCCTGTTTTGAGTGCGAGACGATGCTGGGGGGACAGCGGTACATCATGAAAGATGGAAGACCTTACTGCTGTGGGTGCTTTGAGTCACTGTACGCAGAGTACTGTGAGGCCTGTGGTGAAAACATTGGTGAGTGGTGTTTGTAAGGAATTACAAGAATCTTTGTTTGCGTGGGCTAATTAGACACCAAACAAAGTCCTACTGACGTAAAAGGACCATGCCAAGATTTCTAATGTGAATTTCCCCTTTTCTTTCACACAATCCCTCAGGTGTTGACCATGCCCAGATGACCTATGAAGGTGTGCACTGGCATGCGACAGACCAGTGCTTCTGTTGTGCTCAGTGTAAAGCATCCTTGTTGGGCTGCCCCTTTCTGCCAAAACAAGGCCGCATCTATTGCTCGAAAGCATGCAGCCAGGGGGAAGATATTCACACCTCGGACTCGTCTGATTCAGCATTCCAGTCTGCACGCTCGCGTGAATCACGGCGCAGCGTCCGCATGGGGAAGAGCAGCAGGCCCGCTGAGCAGTGGAGACAGTCCCAGTTGTTTAATCCACCTGCCACTGTCCCTTCATTCGACCATAAGTACAGGGATGGAGATGCTGATGGTGACATTGACATTGTTGGACACAAACTTGGACATCTGGGCTTGGAAGAAGAGAGGTTCTGGAGGGAGCGAGAGGAACAGGATGTTGGGGGAGAGGAAGATCCAGAGGAGTGGGCACAGCACGAGGACTATATGACTCAGCTCCTCCTTAAGTTTGGTGATCGAGGGATGCTACATCAATTTCAACAGCAGTCCCTCAAGTCTCCCAGCCCTACCAGTGACAGAAACAATTTAGTAACCATGGTCGATCCCTGGTTGAAGCCCGATACTACATCTATGGGGATTACAGTCTCCTCTCCATCCCCTGCCAGTCCTACCCAAAGTCAGACCTCTAGTCAATCCCGAGCCAACAGTCTCAGTCCTGGATTGATAAGCAAAAAAAATCTGCCTGAGATGTACTGGGCCCAGTCACAGGATGGATTGGGTGACTCAGCCTATGGAAGCCATCCAGGTCCTGCGAGCGCCAGAAAGATCCAAGAGTTGGAGATGGACCAAGATCAGGACCAGTCTGGGGCAGGAAGACCGACCTACTGGCCGAACAGTAGGCAATGGTATGAGGACTCCCTAGAGTGTATTGCTGATGAGCTGAGGAAGGTTGAAAAGGGGGTTGGAGACTCCATGGACTCCCTGGCACTTTCGAATATCACTGGTAAGTAGATTGCTGGTTGATTAAAATGTACTATGCTTTCTCTTAATGTGAAGTTAAAACAATCTTTTCCTGTTCATTTCCCTTTAGGTGCATCAGTGGATGGTGATGGCAGGGAGAGACCTTTAGTTTACACTCTTCATCCCATGCAAGATCCCTCGGTGGCAGACGGCTGTGAAAAGATGAGCAACATGGGAACATATAATTCATCTCAGCTTCACCAAAGCAACAACTCGCTCAACTTCAACACAGATAAGAGAGATGAGGAAGCAGAAGCGGAGGTAGCTTTGCGAGGAGGCCCACCAGGAGCGCTGTGCTCGTTGTCCCCATGTTCAGAAAACCTCCCCCCTTCCTTCATTCACGCCCCAGCTCTGAGGAGGAGCAAGTCTCAATCTAGGCCTCCTCAGATGGTGAAGTTCTCTGAAGACACTGTGGACAATGGATATAACGATGGGTTTGGAGTCAACGTCAGAAAACATCCCATGAGCGAGAGGCCACAAAGGAGAGCGTATCGTCCTGAGGAGATGGGCAGAGAAAAAGTCCGTCCATCAAGCCACCATGGGCGAAGTAAGCAGCACCACCACAGGCAAGGCCGGCACCACAGGAGCCGCAAAACCCGTTCGGACAATGCCCTTCACATGGTGCCTTTGGAGAAAGCACAGAGGCCATATGAGCCTCAACAGCAAGGCCTGGCAAACCCAGCTTCCATGTTCTTACAGCATCCGTCAAATGGGCTGCCTCTTGCCTACTCCCAAACCCGATCAGACTATATGCTTCGGAGCACAATGCAGGGTGACTCACGGGGTGACCGCTTTATGGGCGTCTACGGAGATGAGGATGATTGGTGCTCTACTTGTTCTTCCTCATCATCAGACTCTGAAGAGGAGGGCTATTTCCTGGGTCAGCCAATTCCTCAGCCTCGACCTTCTGGGCTTTACTATGCCGAGGACTACCCAACGAGGGTCACTGCATTCTCTCCCCAGAGCAACGGCTCACACACCGGCCGTCGGAAGAGCCACCGATCCAAGAACTGTATAATTTCTTAACGGGCAGAATGTTTTCCATAAAATCTGCACTGCACTAATGTGATAAAGTCAAGATTTCTTAAGCATACTACACAATGGTTTACAAAGATCTGGGTTTTGGATGTTATCATCAATAAATGGTGGATAACCAAATTTCAATATGCATATCATATCTGGAGTGAAAAACAATTTGCTCTGTATAAATTATAGTTAGAATTTTTTGCATGTGTATAAATTAGGCGTAAATACGGGGTCATACAGAATTTTAGCACCAATAAGATGCATGAACCGATAATTATGGGAGCATCTTTTTTTTTAGACAGAGCAAACCTAAATTATGTACAAATGACATTGATATATTAAACTTCTTCATCCACTTCTGCTTTTCCAATAGAGCTTTTAAAATGGCTTGTGCTCAGTTAAAGGTTTTGCTGCAATATCTTTGTGTGCATTGGAAAAAAAAAGGTAAATGCTATCGTACACAGAGGTTGATAATTAAAGTAGGAAATAGAAACTAACCAAATAATTATTTAATGCATAATAATACCGAATGACAATGTATATATTAAGTTAAGATTTTAATACTGGTATTTTTATATCCACAGTTGAAAGAAGTGTTTTGTTTGAAGTTGTTATAGTTAACTGACCATGTCGATATTTTAGCAGAAATAAAGAAGGTGCCACTTTATTCAGTGCCATGTTATTCAAAAACAATGTTTGCAGCAACGTACAGAATAGGTCATTTTGGTGACACCAGGTCGGATCCTCACTGCTTCCTTTCTTCATGAAGTTCCACATAATTCTGAAAACATGTTCGTATATATGCATACAATAGCGTCATGCAGTGATGCTACAGATTTGATTTAATCCACATGGCAAAGGTGCCCCATTAAATCTATACGTGTTGATGGTGGAGACTATTTAAGCAAATACCATGTTGAAATAATACAAGCTCCTTGACATGGCTTATTATCAGCCTGTTTGGCTTATAGAGATAATTAGGGAGAACTAGTCTGCAATAAATTTTTCAATGGGTTTAGATAATGTTGTTGTAACTGAGCGGCCCAAAATTTCCCAAGTGTTATTGTCCCACTGATGCAACACAAAACAGGGTGAGATGGATCAAATTGTTTTGGGAAAAGCGCTGACATTACCTTATGTTAAATTTTGTGCAAACTTGAGCTGTTATTAACAAGAGTGGCACCTTGTGTGACCCATTTCCAGTGTTGATGATCAAATGGTGGTCTTCTGTGTATGTTGGTGTAGCAGCTGGTTGGTCGAGTTACTGTTGCCTTACTGTCATTCACAACCAATGTGGCCATTAAGACGTCCTCACTCAGTAAACTGCCACTCATTGGCTCTTTACTTGTTTTTCTAGACAATTTCTCTGTAAACCCTTGGGCATGGTTGTGTGTGATAATCTCAGTTGAGCATGTTTCTGAAACACCAAATCCATCAACAACCATGCCACACACTCATTCTCTTAAATATTTCTTCACCGTGATGCATAGTAGGCTGCCTTTGTCCACTTCCTCTTGCTCAAATGCATTTGAATGCTATCTTGTGGTTGGCTGATTATATATATATTTAACCAGGTAAATCACGTGGACCTAATGTTGTGCGGCTGAGCGTATAATCAGAAGTCATGAATATTGGTGAAAGAAATCTAAAACCCCTCTGAGTGAGTTCTTCATTTTTCGCGTTGGGACCAGCCGTCCGATGACCATCACTCTGACGTGACCGGCCAAATGCTTTTGTGATGTAAAGACGCTTGTAATAAATATTTTTCTCCAGAGTTTCAAGAGTCCTTTGTTTTCTTAGTTTTAACACTTGAATATGTTAAATGTTTTAGTTTGTAATTTATAGTGATATGCACAAAAAGTGTTTATCAGACACTATTTTTTAAACTCGACTTGCACCTTGTGGTAAAAGAGAATGCAAATCTTTATTAGAAATATTTACTGCAACCTTCAGACACATCAGTATAGTTGAGAGCTTTTGTCTCCACATGAACAGGCTTGGTGTCGCTTTAAAAACAATATAAAGTTTGTAAAGCAAATTGAAACAACAGAAAAATAAACTGGCAATTTCTAGTCAGTACAAATTCATACAAATTTTAGCAGCACCGTGTCATATCCGACTGCTAAAAATGAAAGATTTACATAACTGAAAGTTCTACAAAAATTGTGATCATGCCAGAGAAATGTGATTGTGTTCAACAACACACGTTCATTAGAAAAGGTTAAATAAAATTTCAGTTTTAACATCTTCAGAATGACCAAAGACGGGTGCATTTTGTTTTTTTTTTAAATAAAAGAAACATTTGTGAACAGCATTTAACAGAAAACCATTTTTTTGGAATATTATACAAATGAACACATTTCCTCAGAGAACTTGAAGATAATAAACGTTCTGTTCAAAAATAACACTGTCCATTCTCCATATATAATGCATCACCTCTCCATGCCGAGCCGTTCTTCGCAATTTCTCGGCAATCCACAGTCCAAGCTGTTAATCCAACCGATGTGAAGTCTCACGTTACTGCAGCGGATCTGGCACTCGTGTCAGTAAGACGAGCTGTGATTGATGGCTGTCTTTGAAAGTTTATGGCCCGAAGAAGTGGTGGAATCGCAGGCGGAGGGTTCTGGCTGCCGGACCACCTCGTCCAGCTCGCTGATGAAGTGCTTGAGGTCCTCCAGGCAACGCTCGCGGATCTCGCCCAGGTTCTCCCTGAGGGGAACCTGCAGCTGTTTCTCCAAGTTTGGGTCTTTAGCCACCAGCATTTTCACCACCATCCCAAACGTCTCGCAGTCCTGGCGGTACACCTACAAGAAAAGTTTTTCGGCTTTGTTAAGACATTTCAAAAAACCCCGGAAGTGATTTTTTTTTTTTTTTTTTCTCTTTTCACTTCCCATCTGTATGTAAGATTTCGTCGGGGAAAATGTTGATGGTTGGGGCTTCAAGAGCTTTGAGAGAAAAGCTCTTAATTGAGGGGGATGATGAGCGGTTTCCTTCCTGCTCTACCTGTCGCCTAGGCGTAAATACCCCAGCGCCGCTGTGCCCTGGGCTGGTCACGCTGGTGTTAACACACACGACGGAGTGTCAAATGATAAACACTGAAACTCTCAAGTTTAATAGGGGCACTTTATATAGAATAGAGAGGCCCGGGAGACAGTAAAACCACACTTTGGTGGAGGCTTAGGGGCTTGTAACAGGTGTCCGAGGAACAATGAGGAAGAGTTTGGTTTGTGAATTTCACACAAAGTCTCAAATGTCTTCATAAAGGAATGACAAGATCGTGTCATTTCGACACGTTTCAAAACCTCGATCTCATCTCCCATCCTGAATATTCTGTGTTTTGTCTGTCAAAGAAGAGAGCTGATTAAAATGCAGTGAAAGGAGGAAGGAACTGAGTGGAAGTGAATGAACATGGAGATAATGTAACCTAACACGGAGCCCATGTGCCGCGGGCTAATACGGGGGATACTTCCGGTGACGAGGGCTGTGTGTGGTTAAATGCATTTATAGAAGTGGCTTTGTGCGTTAAATTAGGTCAGGCGAGGGTGAGTTTCAGCCATTCACCGGATACCGACGGTGGCTTCGGTGCTGCGGGGCGCCCGAACTCTCCGGCTTATTTATAGATTTTTTTTTTTTTTACAATGTTCCTCCAACAGAGAGCATGCTTGGAGAAGAGGAGAGATCAGAAATAAAGATCTGCTGTCAAACCGAGTTAATGCCCTCGCAACAACAGATGGCAACTTCCCAAAATATTCATTAAGAACATTTTGGTTGCATTTGTGCATTAAAGCAAATTATAGACTGCTCTCACTGATGCAAATCTCATCTATAAATAGAGTGACTGAAGTTATTTGAGGTGAAATCTTCATCATATTTTCATCAACTAGGCTGTTCCACAACGGACATAACATAACATGGCTGTGCTACAAAAAAAAACGACCACGCAGTCTGTATTTGCTCAGGAGGAGCTAGCAGTGTGGAATCTCTCTACACTGTTAACCAGATATGCTTTGATTCCGCTCATTCTGAGAAGTTCCTGACAGAAATGAACATTTCCTTCTTGAATTAGGTTGAAGTTAAAGGCTTTCGTCAGGTTATCATGTTTTCTGGAAAAGAATCGGATCGGACTCGAGCATTAAGACCTGCAGTGTAAACGCGGCCAAATAGTGAACAACTATCAGCAGCATCTAAAGAAGAAAAACATTTTACAGGAAAGTAGAGGTGAACAGGAAAAAGTGTTGATCCAAAAACACCACCCTGATTTGTTATATTCCCTATCGACGATATAATATCAGACAGCAGTCAGAACACATAATGTGTTCAAACAGCAGATCCTGCAAAGCTTCACTTCTGCTGAATTTAGCAGCAAAAGCTCTTGATTCTCTCATCAGTGTCCATTCCTATTATTCAACGACTGATAACGGTGCATTTAAATATCCGATTACGGAGGAAGTATCCAATCAGTGTGTGGACAACAGCTTCTAATAATACATGGGAAGCTGTTATTCAACGCACTTCCTGTATTCAGCAGCACTTCCTGAAAATCTCCTTGTTATCCAGTCAGGAAGGAAGGGACCGGTTCTTGTCTTTGGGTGGGGTTGCTGAAGAATCGCAGCGTCTGTGTCACTTCTTGTGGGTTTTGTCTTTATATAAGCGGGTTCTTATGGGGGTGTTGTAACCGAGAGTGGATATTAGTTGGTAGGGGGAGATGATGGGAGTGAGAGTGTTGGGCTGCCTGGCTTCAGAAACGAGAGAAACAGAACCGGAATGAAAGAGTTGGGGGTCCTCAGTGCAGTCCTGCGATCTCCAAGAATAAAAAAAAAAAAAAAAAAAAAAA